>FASU01007429.1:0-27108 GCA_001486225.1 Heliconius pardalinus sergestus | reverse complement strand
GACTCTTTTTTTAAAAATGTTTATAGAGGTAGATTGCCTAATATTTCGTGGTAACGAAAATATTTTCTTACTTTTGAATGTTTTTCTCAAGTCCTTGGATTTTATAATAATTCTTTCAATAGATATTATAAATCAGTATTTAAAATAGTTATGTAGGTTTTATCTAACAGTTTTATCATTAGCAAATTTAATAGATAATATCTCTTTAATATTCTCGTTAATTTAAGCCAACTCAAGCATAGCGAAGCAAGCGTAATACAGTGTATTACGAATAGTGCCAGATTAAACAATAAAAAGATTATGCAGAAAAATTGGCAGACAATTCTAAGAAAATTTCATAGTTTGTTCTAAAATAATCATTTATTTTTCATAGGAAAAATTTTAATCTTAATATACAAAATTAGATCAATACTGACTAAATAGTTTACCTACTAGTTATTGATTTTAAAATTTCATTATACCTACTATTGATTTATAAACGCCAGAATCTCCGAAAGCATTTTAAAGCACAATAATATATGAAATTGTAATGATAAGTGGCTAAGTCCTAGAATATATTTGATTAAAAATACACATACAGTATACGAGTAGTTCTGAAGAATAAAATTTTTCGAAATACAATGTATTGTATTTTGTGTAAGCCTATGTACAATATTAGTTCTGCCATTCAACACGCAATGCCTCCAGAATTCGGCAGAAAGTGGGGAACGGAGGAGGTTCCCTCTGGCTACCCTGCTGAGTGCGGGATACAGCGTGAAGCTAATTTTTATTTTTTTTAAATGCCAAAACTTATTCAGCCATACTGTTAATTGATAATGTTGATATGTAGGTTTAACTTCTATAAAAGATGTGTATGCATACCAATTCGTGAACCACATCGTATTATAACAATACCCACATATATATGACCTACAAGCTTAACATCAGCAAAACAGCTGATGAGTGTAAACCTGTTTTCATTTAGTGCCTTTGAACGCATAAAAGAGTTAGGAGTTTCCGTCCATTTACCATTATTTTAAATTTAAAAAAAAATGTCAATTGTAAAGAGATTAGGTATTTAGATAAAAATCCTTGTTATCCTTAATATCGTAATTAAAAAAAAAAAAAACAAATTTATTCTACAGTCGTCATTCGGTATTAGACATAAAATACAGTTGGTTAAATATACAAAATTAGACAATAGAAGAAAATTACATAAGCTTAGAGAGGTGTGGCAAATTTGTAGGAGCTTTTGAAGTAATCTAAACTTTTCTGGCTTATAAGCTGAGTACAAGTGGAAAAAAGTGAAGGGACAAGAATGAACAGGTAGAAACCAATTAGTTATTCACTTGATGGCATCTGTAAACCTTACGATATGTGATGATGCTCTATAAATTATAATCATAATGATAGGTACCAAAAACAACAAAATAACGTAAAAAATATGAAAAGTAAAAATATACGTAGGCATTAAAAATACGGCGTTAGTACTACTAATAATTTGATACTTTATTTCAAATAAAACAATTATAAAAATAAATATTATGCAAAATACAAAGTCTAATAGAATATCATATTCATACGTAACTACTTACTATTGATGACGCTTTAATTTTAAATTTTAAACATTCTAGTCATATTTACGTCATTTCATAGTGTTTACTTATGTAGATATCTAGAGTAGTCTAGATGTTACATTTTAAATTTGGTATACTAAAATCACATCGAAATACAATATAGGAACCTAGTTAACGCATGATGCAATAGTTACGTAGGTATGGTCCTAATAAATTATACAAATTATATAATAAATATTAAATTTGTGTTGCTTGTATTTAATTGTTGTTTCGTTAACAATAATTATCTGATAAAAATAATTTATCAAATTACCATAATGGGAATGGCATATTAGTTCCGAAACCACTTAAGATTGCTTTTCAAGGGGTCATCAATAACAATTAGTAATTCACTGACTCACCTGATAACAAAATATAATAATTATATACAATGTAATACCTTATAATAATAAATTATAGTGTAAAGGAAGTGACATCTTGAAAACGTACGTCACAAAACACGCGACGAGAGAGCGAAGCTATACTACTGCTATACTAAGCTATAAAGTCCAGTATACACTATTGGCACACAACTGAAACTAATGGTGTCTTACAAACAACTAATAGATTTTTTGTATGTATTCAAGTAAAGGAGTTTCCAATATAACCTTGCAGATTAGTGCCACCTACACGACAACGAGATGAATACACATATCGAAATACGAGTACGAGTGTGTCATTGACCTTACATTGATTGTCAAGGTTGGCTTTAAAGTTGAATAATTAAGTAAACTCATATAGAATTTGATGTTAGAATGCAAATTATTTTTTAACTACGTTAAACATTTTAATTATTACAAAAAAAGTAAATATATCAGCTGTGGATTATATTCAAAATTTGTATAAACAGTTAATAATGTAAGAAACAACATACCTATAACTTTAAATAGTAACAACAAACAAATATATACAGTATCTAGTCCTAGGCCCTTGGGCACTCCTGAATTTAGGGCCAAATTAAATTTTAGCTCTTAATATACTCTTATTTAGGTATCCCATGAGATCAGAAATGTTGTTAATTGATTAATATAGGTCAACTATAGAAAATTCAAATAGATATAAATGAAAACAAAATTTGATGTTCAATATTATGGTAGTGCATTTTATATGATTAGAGCATATAGTTAATTTGTTAAATTTTCTGCTCAAATTTTAAGCATTGCATGTCACAGAGCTTAATGCTGTGCTTTGTTGTAAATTATTCATTCCCCTGAGTGGGGATAAAAGCATCCCATTTACAATCAGATGATATCCAACTGTACTACAATAGCTCAACTACATTTAATTTAAGATAATCTTATTAATAATTTTAATTGTTTTAAAACAATATTATATTTGTAGTAAGGAGTTAACTCCTTACTACAAATACAAATATATGAATTTCCTAATGGCACCTGTATTTAGTTTACTAGGCCAAGGGTGCTTTATCATGATTTGAACTAACATAAGTAATTTAGGATGGGTATTGATACATGTGGGAAAACTTTGTGGTCACATGATAAGTGTCTTGATAATAATGTATGTGGAAGCAAATTGTTTGTAATTAGGTATATATATATAATATATAGTCACTACAATTATTTGAGGTCATAATGTACAGTTTCAATATGTATAATTTTTTATAACTAAAATATGCAAAATAAATTAATATATAAATTAAAAATATTTTTCAAAAGGATATTAAAAAGTACATTAACCAACTTAAATAATGAATGAAAATCTCACAAACTCACTGAACTTACACTTGGGTCACAAATCTAAGACATTGGTCTCCACACCCTGTAATGAGATAGGTCCGTTACCACAGTAGTGAATTCATACAATGCTAAGTAGTTTCTTCTCTACTTATAAATAATAATTGTTATAGTTGAGGGGCATAATAAGGGTAGTTGCTGAAGACCAATAATATAGTTATTGGTCCTTCTTTTTCTTTTTCTTTTCTTTTTCTTTTTTGTGTAAATTTTATATATGTGTATTATTATTTTTTTCTTTTCATGTGCAATAAAGTATTATTATTATTATTATTATAGTTATCTACAACTATTAGATATAAGTAGATTTTGTTTAGTATCTGTCTTCTGTATGTTAAGTGCAGAATGGATAGAAATTTCAAGATATTACATGTTGAGAGGTTGATGTTATATTTTGTATTGTTACAACAGTGACGAAATGAAAACAATTCGGTCTTCTGAGTGTGAATCAAACCCACAATCATTGTTTACAGAAAGATGTTGTGCCGACATGCCACATTATCCTTCTTAGTTTATATCTACGTATAAATCATAATTCAAATAGTTTAAAGGAAAAATGAGAGTAAAGAAAGGGGTGATGACAAATAATATATACTTATCAATATCAATAAAAACAACAAGAGACAGGCAAGAAAATGAAGAATTAATATTGTTGAAATACATTAAGTGAAATTATAACATACAAAGCACCTAAAATATATTAAATATTTATTTCTATTTCATTTGAACAGGAAGTGGGGATACCACTACCACTTTCATATGACTCATATACAATGCTAACATATTTAAGAGTAAAAAAGCATTATTTACTGTAACCAATTACAGTTAAATAATATCCTTATTATATATAATATCAATAAACATAAAAAATAGTATCATATAACAATAAAAAATATATTTGCTGTAAATACTACAGTTATTTATCAGATTTTATTATTTCAAATATAATAAATAAGAGAGTAAACACAGTTTATTTCATTTTGAACTTTTAATGCAAAGCTTTAAGTTACGAAAGTATTTAACAATATAAACTGTTGTGAAAAAATATTATGATTTTTGTTTAGTCTTAATTTGGGGTGAAATAAAAACTTAAGATATTGTACGCCTATATAAAATAAGATCTAATTCTAATATTATAATTTGTACAAAAACAATGTTTGGTCTAGGTAGACAAGAAGAAAAATTAAGTATATGAATACTTACTCCTTTATGAAGGGATATTGTTATCGTGTCGTGGTACTTTTAATGGTAACGAATACTGAATGAGTTATTTACAAATTATTTTTTATTGTATCAGCGTCCTTTCTTCATAATTTGTTTCTAACACAGTTCTAGCGTTTAGCACCAAAATAACAAAGCAAACAAACACTGCCCTACGACTAGTTTTAAGTTATCATCTATGGCACTTCGCGTTGCACTCGTCCGTTTGTTTTTGAGTGTTGCAACTTGCAAGCTGCAAGCAAGTAAGGAGTGAGGTATACATGCATTTAGTCATTTAAAACAATTTCATTGGTTAGGAAATTTAAAATAGATCTGTGATTGGTCTGTAATAGGTAATGTCATGACTGTCAAACAATCATAGATAATATATTAATATAATAGGTTTATTGTCTTTGGATGTATCAATTAAAAAAAATCTCTGAATTATTTTAAATTATTAATTACATATATTAATTTAAAGTACCAATTAAAGTTTAAAAATAAAACTGTAATATTAATTAAATATTTAATAACAATGCCATTAAGTTCAGAATTTAAAGAAAATTAAAAAAATATATTGATGATAGAAATCAATCAACTTAGATGGCGCCACTGTGACAAAGAAATAAGTGAATGTGCACAAAAAGTGATATTTTTGTATTTTAAACAGAAAAATAGAAAATTATTATACAATTTTGACTTATGGTATATAATCTGTATTTTAAATTATACGTAAGTACTTTATAAAACCTAAAAGCTTTTAAGGTCTATTTCATTCTTAGTAAATAGGGAACTTGTGTAGATGGCGTCATTTTTGTAAGACCGCCATCTATCATTGTATTTAATAAATATTAGACTTCACGATGTTCCTTGGACGATCACGTTCACGATCTAAAAATTGTGTTATTATAGTTGAAGTTAGGAATGTTAAAATCAGGCAAAGAAGTGAGTTTATTTATACTATAACTTAATTTTTAAATGCAAAGGAAGGGTTATGTACTTTTTAAGAGACTTATAAAAATTTTTTACGAACAGTTACGTTTTTCGCGCGTATCTTGTGTTGTTGTTTGTCTGACAGTTTGCAGAAGTTTTTGATATTTTTGTAAAGTCGCGTTGGACAGAGAACTATCCAAAATTGCCTTATTTAATGTATATTTTAGACCTAGGATCAGCAAAAAGCATCGGAGAACTTAATTAAAAATTTAATGACTTTGATCTAATTTAAAATTTAATTTGATTTGATTTTTTACATACACACGACACATGATTTTTTCTATACAGGAAGAAACTGATGAAAATGATATCTATATTTTAAACGATTTACATAATTTGGTCCTTTAAAAAATATAACTTTGAATTAATCTACCATCATTTTTGTAAACGTTAAAATGTTTTTAAACAAAAACAATATATTTTAAAATCGTATATTTTTATAAAAATATTAATACTTTTTGTTTAAGTACCTATACATATACCTAGTACCCTACGTATAAGCTATTAACTTTTTTCTTAGATAGCAGATGCAAAACCACAAAAGTATTAGCAATATCCGCGTTTACAGTAAACAACTATTCTTTAGAATGTATCAAAGAAGCCCATGAATGGCGATGTGAGGCCGAACCGCAGGCCTAACTTTTAATAAGATTTATTGTAACCGATCTTGTTTTGACATTTACAATAGATTCAATACATTCTTGGCGGCGAACGACACCTTTGTGTGGTGGTTGTGTGGTCTTATACTTACGTGATGGCCGTTTGGCTTATGTCAAAATTGTTTATAATGCGACACCTGGCTTAGAAAAAGCGCGTTAGATAATACTAATGTTGACTTTGGTTATAGGTATCTTTTATTCATAGAAAGATACATTAAAAGTTAAGAAATATTTCTTGCAAAAATTGTAAGACATTATTGTCTCAAATTTTATTTTTACATTTATTTGTTTAGGTGCCAAGGAACACTTTAAAAAATCGCAGCAAGAAAGTTGGATAAATAAAAAGAAAAACTTAGTTCTTCTGACATTAAGTTTTTAAGGTAAGTAATTACTTCCGTAATAATGTAACTAATACAGTGTTCAATATTTCAATGAATAGATTTTGAATATAGTTATGTATCAATAAAAAAATAACATAATCACAATTAATGGATTCATTCATGGATATATCGCACCTAAAACAAAAAAGCAATGGGTTCAAATACTCGTGAAGAACAACAAGTTAGTTTTTAAAAAAGCATATATTTAAATATCTAATATTCAATGCAAATCGTATAACATACAACGTATGTGACGAGAACCTAGTACTAGGTATATCCTCTTAGAATACATTATACGCCATTACGTACACATCAATGTGATTCATTTAATTAAATAAATATGATTAACAATGTCGTGGGAAATAAAATTAAGTCAATTATTTCATTAATGGTATAAATAGCTTAAACAAATTTAAATAGATATAATCAAAGTTTTTATAAAAACAGAGTTATTAAAATCAATACTTACTCTAACGGTGTATAAGTTACTCCATGATTATCATGAGTCAGCCTACTTTAGTTAAATTTAATGGCACATTAAATTTAACAACAATCGCTTTTTAGTGACGCGAACGGACATCTTTATGTTTATACGCTGTTAAGATAAAACAGTTTCTACGTTTCCGAACCGTGAATGACTCCTGAGGTATCGCTGGGTGCATTAGCATAACTCAAACGCGTTCCATTGCTATCATACTGTGCGTTTAGTACTTCATACGTTTATGGATGTCTACATTAGTTTAAACAATAATAAACTTTATAGTTTGATGATATGAATTCATGTTGCTTATGTATATCTGTCTATTGCATTTGTTTATACTGCTACGAGATTCTGAACTAAATAAATATTCTATCGAGATTGTGTTTAATGAAATTGCTATCATTTATTTTTACTACTTTAACAATTTTTACTATTTTAGTTGGTGTACCAATTTTTATATAACCGTGACGCCAATGTATACGTTGGTATGATGTTGACAATTTCACTTTTTATATCTGTTTACCTTTTACTAGTGCTCTTTTAACAATAAATGAACAAAAACTTCTATCATGTACTTAGTAATAGATTCGTTGGTTACTTTTTAGTTGTGAAATGACACAACAGTAAGAAAAATCTTGCATTTGCATTTATAAAATAGTAAGTAAATTTTAACTTTGCTCTACTCTATATACTAGCAGGTAGTGTTTGTAGTTGTTTTAATTATGTTGCAGGTCTTAGAATCGTATATCAATATAATACAACATATAACATTACAGATTTATTCTTGTTATTTAGTTTTAGTGACTACTTATTTTACTTTTTTTATAAAATAATCGTTGTGACTTGTTATATATCATAAAAATAAAACTGTATGAAAAAAAATGGTGCCTGTCATAATAAAGATATGAACATAAAAAAAAAGTGGGAATATCAAAAGTTTTTATTTAGAAAAGTTCACGGTAACGTTAAAGGAACTATCGAACCCTTTCAGAGAAAAGAAATAAAACTAAAAGCACTAAGCTTAAGAAGCGGCCTACTATTAATATGTCAAGGGAATCGTATTAGAATAAAGGACCTGTGGGCTGATTTTGGGTCAAACGTGGGATTTATTGATTTTTCTAAACTTATAAAGAATAGATAATAACTGGACATAATAATATAAGTACGAGTATATGATATTTTTGTGAAAAGATTATTTGTAGTTACATACTAAATATAGTTTCGTTTCTAATATTCGTTCTATATATAGAAAATATAAATAACAATAATGTAACCAATTGTATGAAGACTAATAAAACCAACTCATAAATTAATAGTGAATGCTCTACACATTCTTCTTTGTTGCGGAACTCAACGCTTTTATATTGTTACCAGAGAGAAGAAATGAAAATATTAATAAGTAAGTAATCATTCATTTTCCAGAGTGAATCATTCATCGAACCCACAACCGTCGCGCTTACGCTTACGTCGGTCACACGCTTGGATCTCTGCGCCACGACGGTCTCAGTACTAAGTTTCAATATTGAAAATTTCTTATTATTGAAATATTTCAATATGTAAAATATTATAATTTCAGATGTATTATTAAAGGTAAAGTACTGTTTGGGGTTGCCCAAAATTAGAATCACCAAAATTAGTATGATAAGCATTATCAGATGAAAGTGAACAAGGCGATTTAGAAAACTACACACGTTCCTGATTGGCCATTTCAGTATATCTCTGCCACACGTTATAGGAATCTCCAATAGGTAAATGGATTTAGGTTTTTATATGGAAAAATGTATTACAACTCTGTGAGAATGTTAACTTAAATGTAATAAAATATAAGCGCCTAAATTTTTAATTAGCAAAGTATTATATGCGGAAATTGGCAATTGACTACATTTTTGTACTACTTAATAAATAATGTCTTAGCTGTCTTAAAGATGCAAAAAGATTCAAAAACAAATTAGGTTGGTAATTCTTAGATCCAATTCTCTTACATGGAATATTTTGAATAAAATATAGCAATTGATAGATCAGTTTGCAAGAGATTAGTTAGGTCATTATTTTGCTTTTAATTAATATAATTTATATCACATTATATTCTAAAGAAATCTCTATGTATACTATTATTAGCACTATGTTTGTACGTAAATCAAATTATAGCAGGATTCAAAATTAGTAATGCGGTGATCGTTACCATGTTAACGGTCTCGTGACATGGCGTGCTGCCGCTACCGCCCATCATTAGCCAGAGATCCCTTTGTGCGTCCACCATTAACCTGGCTTAAACGATTTAATTTTGTATTTTCCCTCCATATATTGCTAACTATCTATGGCACCTAATCACGGCCTACGGACAAGATAATCCACCGATTTATTGCCCATAACACTGGATACTGTCGTCAACTGAATTGATATTGTGCCCATACAGATTTATAAACAGTTTGGTGCTAATGAAATTATATTGGTTACTCATAAATTACGACGACAATGTAAGAGGAGCGAGACCACAATGATGCCTATTTACAATGTATTTGGGTTAAATAGCCCTATGGTCATAACAGAGACCACCCTCAATATTCTGTGTGGTTTATTGCAGGGGTACGGGGTAAAGTGCTTCGTCACATATAATTCATATATGAAGAATATATATTGAATTTATAATTAATTTAAAACATTTATTATATTTTGTTTTATCTTGAATATGCCTTAATTATATATTAATATAGATAAAAAATTGTATTCTACGAAATATAAACCAAGATTCAAAAGAGAACCACAATAATGAATACCACATTCTTGTGACTAAAAAAAGTACAACAATATATACAAATTAAAAATATTAAAGAAACGTATGTGAAGTGACTTTATAATTAGGGCACCAGTGAATAAAATATATAATATTATTCTACAGGCATGGGATCCTTCGGATCGTGACGTGTTCGAAATTGTTGCGGACAAAGGTCCAGTAGGGAGTGTAGGTAGCAGGAACCACTACCGGCCGCCTCTGCCGTCGACCGTCAATATCGTCGACAGCGGGGCACTATTGTCACTGGGGCTATTGTGGCAGACGCACCGATGCACTGCCTAAAAATCATTAATTTTGTATCACAAAGCAAGAACCCACAAATCGAAGCACTGAAAAAAAATTAGGGCCATTCAGACTCGGTCACTGACACACAGAGATGGGAAATGCGGCCCACGGCTATTTTGATTTAAGTTTTAATTATACGATTTAGATGAATCCCGCCGATGGAGGTTTGCAATTGAAAATAAAAATTTAACTCCAATAACATAACGGTCTGAATGAAGGCGCGACGAAAAGCTTATTAAAATCTATAACTTATACTCATTTTTTATATTAATATTCATATTATCGTATTTTAAGGTAGATATATTAAAGTAATATTTTTGGTGTATGGTTTATGAGCAGGGTGCTTAGTACAGTTTAAAACTGTGTTTTGGGTCATATTGATCAAAATAATTAATCGTTTGAATAACATTTGAATAGGTAATGATAATTAGTTTTTGTTGTTGTTTATGTCATCCATTAAAAGGCTTGCTTAAAGCCATGGCTTAAGTTTATTGCATTGCATTGCATAATTATTTGTTCTTGAATTTCCAGAGCATTCCGACCAGCCTTTATGTCGTATCTGATGTTTTTTATCAGTCGCGGTTACCGAACATGTACTTGTATCGTACGGCTCTCCACTTCTGACGTACTTGTAGATTGCTAGCACGCGATTCTTTCACATGTTTCGAATCGAGCGCATTGCAGTACTTTTGGTTGAATATTGTATTTATAAGTAGAAATTCTAGATTTGTGTTTAACGAATTGCTTTTGGAAATTGTTAACTAATAATACTAGCAAGTTTTAATAGGTAAATTAATTATAATATTAAGTTTATCTTTTTGTTTCCACTTAAGCTTAATGGTAAATAAAAAATATATACATATAATGACAAATGATCTCTTGTGTGTATTTAACTGCACAACTTCTGTATAGTTTGTATGATAATTATGATGGTATCAATTTTTTTTTACATTCCGCCATTATAATTGTCGCTTAATAAATCACTATTCATGTGCATGGACCCTAGTGTTGGTCAAAATCAAATTCACTTTGTATGTCCGTATCTTGACTGTCAATCTTTCATCACTGATTTGTTCTACGCGTGCACAGCCTCGCTATGTTATTCTTTCCAAGCAAGCTATTATGCTTATCGATCTATCTGTAACTTGTTCTTCGTGCCGTATGTACTGGTACCTGTAGTTTTGTGTTTGGACAAATATCAATTCATCGTGCGAATATTATTAATACTTTTATTGACAGTTAGTTAATAATACAAATAAATATTCTTTAACTTTGAAGGTTAAAGAATATTTATTTGTAGGTGTCTAGATATACATAGAGGCATGTGACGTGTGTGACGAAGTGAATAAGAAAAAATAAAATATTATCCTCATTTTTACTTATCTTTTTGAACTAGTTTTAGCTATAAATTATTGTAACAAAAAACTTTTACATAACTTACACTAAATCCTACTTTGAATATTTAGGTAGGTACAACTAACAGTAATGGCCAACATAAATGGTAAAATTCTTCTGTTTAAAAAGATTTGATGACAATAGGAGTTACGGTTTAAATATTGTTTTTCTTTAAGCTCACAGTTGTTTTTCTGTTATACATAATACAGTGGGTGCCCTAAATAAAGTAATATAGAAACAAGTTTTGCGGTAAAGGCTTCTTTGTTCCCATTCTAAATACTCCTGAACGACACGTGTACGGTGGCGGTCACTCGAAAAGTTATAAAACGAATAATACCTCTTTTGTTGGCGCTTTAAATTTAAAGTGAACTTAGACTAAACTTTTTATTAGAATGGCTTGTTGTTCTATAAATCACTTAGTCTTTTGTGATTAATGTCAACGTTAAAGCGTAAAGATTCATATTTAGTGCAGCGAGTCCTAAACGTCCGTGACAAACCCAACCGGATTAACCAGATCCATAAAATGTGGTGGAAAATAAAAAGTTTCTGCTTACTGTTTACACATTTCTTCTATAGCTAATTATTTATTAAAATCCCCACATAAATTTTCATTCGTTTGACTGCATAGGAAACGGTTTGGAGTTCCGTTGGCGTTATATGAAATCTATTTAGATTTTTTTTTTGATAGTTGAAAAATATATTAGGTATATAATTGTAAATTAAACGTTAGTTTATAAGGATAAAACTCTATTCGAGGTAATGTTTGCATATGAAAATATTTTCGTATTATCTGGAAAGACAAGTTGCGTTTTGCTCGGTCACCCCACACGCAATATGTATAAAAACTACTAGTAGAGAAAATTATGAAAATATTCGTTTAATTTTGCATTCCCAGTAAAAAATATATACATAAATTTAGTAAGAGAATTTATTACTTTTTATTACTTAGGATTTATTACTTAGATATATTATAATCTGAAGAACCTTTAACAAATAATACTAACTAACTTTATATGACAAAAATATTTAAACAAACCATTCAACTATAATAGCATGTGGCGTAACAAATACGATTAAGCCGCTGTTGTCAGAGATCGAACACAGATGTTTGAGGTAAAATTAAAAAGTGCGGTGAAAAAAAAAGCATTTTTTTTGTATTGGCCAAATTCTCTTTATTCCGAAAACCTGAATCCACGGCCCCTCCAACAAATAATGCTAATCATAATGGCATTACATTCATTCGAATTTCGTCAAGTATCTGGGGATCGGGCTTGGTTTCTCATCATTATTTTTTTGCGAAGCTCTTCTAGTGAATTCCTTATTACGAGACGCTAATCTTATCACAATTTCTGTATAAAATTACTAATTATGTCATTGCTTTGATTGCGCGGTATAATTTTGTTAGTGGAAGTTATTTTACTTTTCCGTTTTGTGCTTATTAGTTGGTAATTAAAATTACTTAATTATTAATATTCATAAATTTAAAAAAGTTATTAATACAGTGTAAATAAAAAAAAATAACATAAGCTATAAGAACTTTTTAACGTCTTTACATTTTTTCTACTATCTTAATATTATTTTGGAATTGTATTTTTTTAACTTCACGCTTACGCATCGTCATTATCATTAATCACATTAATCCTCTTGGTTTCCTCATAAATTTATCAACAAATGATGCACATTCGAGAATAATATTTTCCAAAATGTTAACAATATGAGCTTAATGTTAGCTATACGAACTGCACCGTGTTGCACCGCCATTACCACAACTGATACAAAATATTTTGACATTCACTGCCAAAAATGTATGGGCCTTTGGGGATTCCAACCATTAGAACTATAGACGGTGGACGCGGTAGGAAGATCGATTCGATTTGATCATTTTTTTTTCAACACACAAAAGACCCTATTTATAAATAGATAATGGAATAGCAAAGTAACAGTTGGCAAGGATCGATTCGACTTGTAATGTGGTTAGTTATGGTGATCAAAGTCATATGGTGATTTCATTTGACGCAACTATTGTTGTCGTCGCCCTCCTAATTAAAATCTACTGTATATTTGATTTTAAAACTTATTTATCTAGAAATGTTTTTTTACAATATATTATATAAAAAAAAATATTATCAAAAGCTCAACTCAGCCCAGGTCTTAAGAAAGATAATTAATAAAAAGTTTAATTATTTTGAATGATGACATTAATAATATAATGGGACTAACCAAAGTAAGTTTTCAATTATAATTATGAGAATATTATTTTTGAACCATATATTTCAATATATAGCACCTACATGATTTTAAGTCATACACTAAAGTATAAATCAAGTCATATGTTTTAGATTAACGACTACAGTTGGACATTAACAAGGGTATTATACTCCGTTTGATTCATGGTTCACATCAAACGATTATTTTGACGGATCCGGAAAAATTTATTTTCTAAGAACAGTACAGGATGCATGCGCTATAAAAAGTAGATGAAGCATCTTCAGTGGTTTCTTATAGTTATGGTGTTTACCAGAATAAGATGGCTCTTGTAAAAAGAAGTCATTTATATGTTTAAGTTACTGCAAATAATATAATATAAGAAAATCAATATTTTTAGCTATTTTGATATTTACACAGTGGAAGCCAGGAAGTTAATATACTTTTTAAATGTACCTACTTATTAAATAATATTTCTAGTGTTCTAAATACTAGACCTAGATTTCCATGTTAAAAAATAATAATGTTCAATTGTAAACTAAGTTGTATTTCCAATCTGCGCTTCAACAGAACTCTGTGTATAAACGTAGTACCTACGAGTGACTCCGTAATGCTGTGATTTACAGCTTCCTGAACGAGAGGGCGTCTACCACCTGACAGCTACTAACGACACTGTTTAGTGTCTCCACTATATATGTATGTATGTATGTATATTATATTCTTTTCTCTAGCGATGCATATTATTGATTTATTAGTCGTTTAACATATTATGTTCTTCAAACAATGTTGTTATTAAAAACAATTTTTAATTAAACACAATTTTACACATTTAATGCTTAAATTTTAAGTTTGACTGTTATTCAAATTCAAATACAAAATATTCTTTCAAAAGTGCAAATAATAAATAAATAAGAGATTTTATTATTAGGTACATTTTTATAACTAATGCTTCTTTCGTATAATGGGATACATATAACCTAGTGTTAAAAATCCTCCTTTCTCTACATTTCGCCGGTATTTGAGACATCGTATGTTGAATATTAAATGTTCTTTGGGAGTCGACAAATTAAAATTATTAATATTCCACAGAGAGGGACAAAAACTCGCAAAATATATTGTCATTTTATCGCTCTGGTAACGGAGGTTAAGCGCGGCGTTCAGTTCCGCCACTCAACACGCAATGTATCCAGAATTCGGAGAAAAGGGATCGGAATTACCTTAGCGGGAATGGAGTGTGTTGACACTAGGTTTCTACGTTTCCTATGCTTACCCTCTGCCTACTATGTACGGAATTCAGCGTAAAGCTAATAAAAAATAAAATAAAATAATATTTTTTCTTATAAAAAGAGAAATATTTTCTTATTCACTGCTAATCGTGAAGGGCCCTCCCTTTGATTAGTTACCTCTTTGTTCAACGTACCTCTGAGTGCCAATAAAATTCTTTCAAGTTCCCGACAGCATTTACACTTAAGTGCAATTATTGTATGCCAACAATTGCGGTATTTTCAGATATCTGATTGACATTTTTTCCAATAATATTTGAAAACAAATCGTTGATTGTGGCTGTTAACATTGTGAAAGGGTTAAATGAAAGTACCTACATATATTATAATACATCAATAGAGGTTAACAGTTCAAAGCTTTAAGTGCTCTATATGAAGGCAAAATAAAGAGCATTGCCATGGTTCATAACAAAAGGCGTTTAATATTTTGAAAGCCTTTCCCCACGCCTACTATGAGGTTTAATATTATTTTTTATAATTATTATTAACTGTATGCTATACCTATTATACTTACAAATAAAAATCTATAGAAATATAAATAATTATTTAGATAACTTTTAATTTATTATTAATAAATTTAACACAATATTAACTTAAATGTAAATAAAAATCTAAATATAAAGTACTACAAAGAAATCAGACAACTATCTTATCACGCAACTTTTATCTATAGACAATTGCAGCAAGTGGAAGTAAGCTTTAAACTATGATTTCATTAACATTTTGCAAATCCCTGATAATAAGTACTTATCACTAAAATCCATTATGTACTACTTATCTGTACAGGTAAGGAATATGCAAGAAAGGAAAAAACAGCTGTTTTCATTATCTAACGACCCAAAAAAGCTTGCATATTTAGGCAAGTTTATTTATGATAATTTTATCATTATAATTAAGGATTTTATTAACATTTATGCCTGCTGAACTTTGTTAATGTTAGCATTGATATACCGTTATATAAAATGTTTACATAGGTAAAATTTATAATAATATTACATATAATAATCACTTCAAGATTTAAGAAGTGGAGGAAAACTAATTAAATAACATACGTAAGGTATAATTGGTATCTGGTATGCTATTGAAAGTTTACGATTGAGTAAAACAAACAAAGTAAAGAAGTATGTTTATAAAAGCTCGCGAAGCGCGCTCCTGTTCATGCTAATCTTGCGGCGAGCAACTTGTTGCCGCTGTGAACTTTCGAAGGGAAGAGGACGGCGATAGCGGACCTCTTCGTCGGGGGAGGAGCGAGTGCGGGGAGCCGACGCGCCTCGCGGCCTCGCGCGCGCCGGCACCGTCAGTCGCTCCTCGCTCGGCGTCGCGAGCGGACTGTGCTGTTGTAGTACGTTATGAGTCATACGTCGAAACAAGTTTGACAGGAAATTCGTAAAGTTTTCCGACTGCATCCGGACTAGCGATGTGCGTGTACATAACGAACCAACTAGTGACGTATTGAATAGTGACAGTTTTAAGTTAGTTTTCGAAATGTTTTCTATTGGATTATTAACTCTGTGTGTCTGGAGTTGGATGTATCTGAGTGCTGGTGGTGCGTCTCTGACGAGCCGAGTGGCGGAGGCCCCGCAGGAGTGCGAGTGGCAGCGGGTGTCGGGCGGCGCAGGGGAGCCCACGCGAGTCCAGCTCGCGTGCTCGCTGCGGACCGCCGCGGGCGCAACCGACTTGCTGGCGGGCCTGAGCACGTCTCAAGCGCAGCGAATTACTTCGTTGGATCTTCATTGTACAGATGTGCTTTTCTTTGAAAGCTCCCTTGATGTCGGCAGAAGAAAAGAGGAAGGCATGGAACTTTTGTCGCGATTTCACAATTTAAAAGAAATGAAAATCGAATCTTGTAAAATAAGATATGTACCGTCGGCCGTGCTATCGCCTCTTAGTGGTCTACGAACTCTAGTTATTCGTACTCACAATACAGATTGGTCTGCAATGTCAATGGAATTTCACAGGGATTCTTTTCGAGGGCTAACTGATTTAAGAAATTTGGATTTAGGAGACAATAACATATGGATATTGCCTTCAGAAATATTTTGCCCACTCTATAATTTGAAAGAGCTTAATATTACGCAAAATAGATTACAAGACATATCGAACTTGGGATTTTCGGATTGGGGAAATGGACCAACCGCTCCGGGTAAATCTTGTAACACTGTTTTGGAAACGTTAGACATGTCGTATAACGAAATAAGTGCATTGCCTGATAACGGACTCTCAAGTTTACGCGCACTTCAAAAGTTATTTTTACAAAACAATAGGATATCGAGTGTGGCTGATCGCGCTTTTGTCGGCTTAAGTGATTTACAAATACTTAATTTATCAACGAATGCTTTAACTGCGCTACCCCCGGAGATGTTTCAATCGTCGCGAGATATCAAGCAAATTTACTTAAATAACAATTCATTAAGTGTACTTGCACCCGGATTACTGGAAGGACTGGATCAGCTGCAGATATTAGACTTGTCTTTTAATGAATTAACTAGCGAGTGGGTTAATAGAGACACTTTTTCTGGCTTGGTTCGACTTATCGTATTAAACTTATCGCATAACAGAATAATAAAAGTAGATTCTCTACTATTTCAAGATTTGAATAATTTACAATTTCTAAGTCTTGAATTTAATAATATTGCACGAATAGCAGATGGTGCGTTTTCAAATTTGAAAAACCTTCATTCTCTATCTTTGGCTCATAATAACATCATAGAAGTCGATATTAGCCACTTCTCAAACTTGTATGTACTAAATCAACTCTTCCTCGATGGTAATAGAATAAATAAAGTTGATTTGCGTGCATTTGAAAACATTACAAAGTTGCACGATTTGGGATTGAGTGGTAATCAGCTGACGGAGGTGCCTGAAGCAATAAAAACATTACGATTTTTGACATCCTTAGATCTGGGCATGAACAAAATAACAAAAGTGACAACGACACAATTTGAAGGGTTGGATGATTTATACGGCCTTCGTCTTGTTGGAAATAAAATTCAAAAAATATCCAAAGATACATTTTCCGCTTTGCCTTCTCTTCAAATATTAAATTTGGCTTTAAATAATATTGATCAGATTGATGATGGAGCTTTTGCGTCGAATATGCAACTGAAAGCAATTGGTCTTGATGGCAATAAGTTAGTGGATTTAAAAGGAATATTTACGAACACTCAACCACTCGTATGGTTAAATGTGTCTAACAATGAATTACTTTGGTTTGACTATAGCAATATACCTACAAACCTAGAGTGGTTGGATATGCATGAAAATAAAATTGAAAAAATTGAAGACACGTATGGTGTAAAGGAAACCTGTAACGTTAAAATGCTTGACGTCAGCAATAACAAAATAAAAAGTATTGATGAGTTCTCGTTTCCAAGCAGTATTGAAACAATTGTTTTAAATAATAACCAAATCGATAAAATAAACCCTGGTACTTTTCTTCAAAAATATAATTTGAACAAAGTAATACTTTATTCTAATAAAATAAAAACGCTAGATGTTGGCGCTTTCGCAATATCCTCTGTTCCCCAAGACAAAGACCTGCCGGAGTTCTATATAAGCGAAAATCCATTTGAATGTGATTGCACAATGGAATGGCTTCAGAGAATTAATCATAATCAATTAAGTAACCTCCGACAACGACCGAGGGTAATGGATTTAGAAAATGTGAGATGTTCTTTGACACATTCACGAAGTAATTCTGAGATGCTTCTGCTAGAAGTCAAATCTGCTGAATTTTTATGTGAATACGAGTCACACTGCTTCACTCTATGCCATTGTTGTGATTTTGATGCCTGCGATTGCAAGATGACATGTCCAGATAAGTGTTCGTGCTATCATGATCTCACCTGGAACTCCAACGTCGTCGATTGTTCAAACGCCGGTTACGATCACGTGCCAGAAAAAATACCAATGGACGCAACTGAAATTTATTTAGATGGAAACGATCTCAAAGAATTGGGAAATCATCAATTTCTTGGTAAAAAACGATTACAAGTTTTATATCTTAACAACAGCGATGTCAACACAATACAAAATAGAACATTTACTGGTATTGAATCCTTGAGAATACTTCACTTAGAAAATAATAATTTGGAAGTAATAACAAATAATCAGTTTACCAAATTGAAAAATCTGAATGAACTTTATTTACAAGATAACAAAATAAAACACATAGAGAAAGACACTTTCAATTATTTATTATCTCTAGAGTACTTAAATCTCGATAATAACGGATATGTTGATTACATGCCTTGGAACGTTATTTCTGACAACAATCCGCGAACACGTGTTTCTGTTGAGGGGAATAATTGGATATGCGACTGTAAAGATGTAACGCAGTTGAATCAGTGGTTAATAAAAAAGGGTATAGATACCGAGAACTTGATATGTTACTCCGCTCATGGTTTACCAATGAACAAAACTATAGCGGCTGTTGCTATAGAATGTAAAGTAGATACCACCACAGAAGAAACTGGAACTGAAACTTTAAAACGATTATTCGTAGAAACTAATAGCGGAGTCGATAGTTATGTTTTGTATATCATAGGAGTGGTAGTTGTACTATTCATAGTATTAATATTAGTACTCTACTGTAAATTCCAAGAAGACATTAAGCTGTGGATGCATTCGAGGTATCGCAAAAGAGTGTTTAGTTCCATGCCAAAAGATCTAAACGATAATAAAAATAAGCGATACGACGCTTTCTTTGTCTACAATGCAAGGGATGAGGATTTAGTGTCACGTAATGTTAGTTCCGAGCTGGAAAACTCAGGATATTCTTTGTGTCTACAACATAGGGACTTGCAATTAATTGAGAGACGATCTAGTGAAAGTTTAGTTAATGCTGTTGAGTGCTCTAAAAGACTAGTGATAGTGTTATCGAAACATTTCTTAGAACAAGAGTGGGTTGCGCTGGACTCTCAAGCGGCCGTTCAAAGTGCTATAAACTCTGTGAACGTGAGACATAGACGACAAAAAATAATATTTCTTGTTACGACTGACCTTAGTGCCATAAATGTTGATCCTGACCTAAAAAGTTTGCTTAAAACGTGTAGTGTGATAGTGTGGGGCGAAAAGAAGAGTTGGGAAAAACTAAAATTTCGTTTGCCCGACGTAGACGTCACGTTACCCAATAGGACGTTTCATAACGCGAACAATATAAAAACTAGTAATAGGGAGGGGTTTGGGAGGCATGGGAATATGAGGTACACAGCTCCCCCGACCTCTCATGACCCGTGGTACAAGTACGGGATGGCTCCTCCTATTTTAATGATGCCAAGTCCTATGCATTCGACAAGTGCAAGTGCAGAGGTGTCAGCTCGCAGTACGGAGGACGAGACGTGCTCGGTGGCCAGCAGCGAAGGGCGCCCCGACGACCGGCTACCGCATCATCATAGCTATGTCTCTATTGACAACCACCAGTGTGAGGAGCGGCCCCTCAGGTCCGCTCAACAAATACCCATGTCAAACACGCGGCCTACTAACGTAAGAAAGACTTACTTTGTGTAAATTTTATAAAATGTGATTTATTATAATTATTTGTAAATATAATAATATAACAGTGTAATATTTTTTCTAATGTAATTATTTTAAATTAAAGTAAGAGATCTAAGTTGGTGCTGAAAGCTAAGATTTGTATAAATATTATTATTAATGTTATTGTATAACGTAGTTTATAATATTTCTTATTCTATGTTACTTTCAATTACAAGTACTGCAAGTACCTTGTCTTTGGACAAACCACGTAATAGTATTCGATTGCATTTAAATAACATTGTACCTGTTTATCGTGACAGCTATCGTGTAAGTTTCTTTAGTATGAACAAGATTTATTATTACAAAAAAACATTCCTCCTATGGAACAGCCTGTGTATCATCCGTGTGTAATTTTGTAAGGTTCCTGAATTTACTATAGAATACGATTAATTTGTGATAATTTAGGTACTTATTTTATTACTATTATCTTCAACATAATACCTACTCGTACATATGTATATGTAAGATAAGACTCATTTTTGTAAAATTATGTAAATATTAGGTTAATCTGTCGAAGAACTGAAAATGTACCCTAGTCAATGGTAAATAACTATTCTATAAATAGTAATTATGTAATATGTGATGTAATTATTATTACTTTTAATATTAAAAAAAACGTATTTATTACGCTTCCAAAATGCAAATTAAAAATAAATTAATATTTTGTCTAATTTATGTCTTTTATTTTATAAATATCCACTGTAGATTAGTCGATACAATTAACAACAACCAAATACTTATTTCTAAACGTATAAAAATCATATAAATTAAAAATATTAACGAGCTGTTGATGTTTTACCCAAACTTATTTGTTTATAACAACGTCATCGTTAATTGTAATTATAAACTTATATCTAAAATCTGAGTGATTGAATAGTGAGGCGAGAGTAAAAAAATTTTACCGTCATAATCAATTTAACGAATAGCTTTATTCGCTCATCTACATTCGAATGTATAAATATTTATTTTATCTAAATTGATCAAACGGGATAAGATCGCAGCGTGGCCGTTTAGATTAAGGCTGTCCGCAAACATGACTTCATTCAAATTTTAAGGTTAAAACATTTCGTAAGATTAATGCGTTTTGTAAATTGTAAATATAATTAAACAGAACGAGGTCAATTATTTTCCTTTTATATTTTTTTAATATAAAATTTATTGACGTAATTTAATAATTAATATTAAAACACAAACACCCATGTGTACGTCTCTCGTGTGTCTATAGTACTTATATAGAGAAGTGGCCGCTGCGCCCGCGTCGAGTGCCCGCTGCGAAACTATAAATCTTAATCGGTCCATGCCATGGGGATGAATAAATACCGCTGTAATTGACTTTTGATTGCACTTCGATGTCTCTCCTTATTTAACTAGTTAAAAGAGACCAATTGATTTTGAAGAACAATACATCATTGTCATAAGTTATCTACATTATTTCATTACATGAATAAATTTTCTTATCAATAGAACGTATTGAGTACAGTTTTAATACATTATCCACTTTATGTAACTGTAAACTTTAAATGAGATCTATTAATGATTATGGAATTTGAATTACGACGACAGCCTTATGATTTAAATTATTATAATACAAAGATTGACATATATTATTAATATATATTTCATATATATGCATATAAATATATCTTTAGCTTTATACATGAGCCACCACAGATAATCAACTTGCAATGAATAAGCCGACATACTTAATTATCATGACTAAGTAGACAGAAAGTATCTCTAACAAGGTCCGACGACGGCGAATATCTTAATTATTGGATGTAACGCGATCCCCATGATGTCCACATATGGGATGATCTTCTAAATCGCATCTATCGTCTCCAGGCGTGTTTTTGGTTGAGAGTCATCCATTCACGCCAATAGTCTTACAAATGGAACACTCATCACCTTTTTTTCGTGCAATTCGATACTCCATAGATTATACCTACTCGTGGACGGCGCTCTATCCCAAACCAGTTCCGAATAGAGGCGACACATCAACTTGCGAGGAGAATATCTAAAGTCGAGGTGACAATTGATTATGTGTCCGGCGGAGACAAAAAGGAGAATAGGTCGATTAGTTATGTGGTGGAGACGTAGGCCGCTGCCCGCTGGAGACAATAGATTGGTTCTACTTTATGATTCTATAAACGTTTATGTCCCTATAAACGGCATTTTAGCTTTCGGTCCGAGATTGTGATGTTATCACTTTCAGACAGGTTTATTATAAAAGTGTCTTGAGCTTCGGATATAAAAATTGCATTGAACTGCGAAGTTACATCTTAAGATATAATGCACGTCCTCTATTATTTACTGCCTGCAAGAGAACCTCTATGAGCGAGAAGGCTTTGTTTCATTGGCTCAATTAAAGTTGTTATATTTTTATATAAAAATAGATATAGAAACGTAGTTCTTTGATTAAAGAAAAATGGAATTATTAATAATAAAAAATATCTTTCATTATTACGAAAACTTAAACACGAAATTTTAGATTAGGGAAAGCTTAATTATTCGTGCTGTGCGTACATTAAGTAATTCGTAGAACTAAATAATGGGCGTAATATTATTCAACGATAGACTAAAGTTTAACAAAGCTACATGTGGGTGTTGAGACACCGTAATATTATAAAAACACCGTTATATTGTAGACAAATATAATATACCTATTCGATAGTTATTAACTTGAAATTACTTTAAACAAACGTTAAGTATTAGTTCTTACGTTGTCAAATGTTTGTGTTAGTTGAGACTTGTGCTCTAAAACTTTTTATATAGGCCTATATTCTTTATTTTATATTCCAGATAAGTATATATGTATATATAAGTGAATTATAATAATTATTAATTTTATATTTGATTAATTTGTTAGTATCGTAATCGTCGCATTTCGTAAAATTCAAACAAGACTCAAGAGATCTGTATTAAGCGTTTAACTAGAAAAAATTGTTAGCCATTGATTCCATTGCAAAATTTTATATCACGATTCGCGTACAAAAACTATGAGATTACTAAGTGTCCGAATGTTTTTGGAAAAATAAAAACCTGTAATCGCTCTACTGTGAACTGTGAAATTACACAAATAGTCACCAATGAATTGTCGTTTTTAGCATCGTTTTATTCGACAATATTAGTAAGAGACGCATTAGAGGGTATTGTTCGTTATCATAGCGAAACATTATTATTTATTCTACAACAGTATTTGTTATCGATTTTTAAATTAGACTCGAGTCCGCTATAAAATTTTATCGTTAGCACTTTAGCTTCACATGGTTGATTTCAACGAAGATTGAATTTATAATTGGGTAGGATATAATAGCATATAAAAAAACTATTTTAAAATAATTTTATGGATAAAATTGCTTATAAATAATATATTTGCATTTTGTATAGAAGGCCTATATCTTATTAATTTTTTTATATATCAATTTTATTGTAACATATTGTAACATTTTGCAACAAAATGGCAGGAGTTACATATAATATATGTAAGTTTAAGCTACATACATATGTATTAATTTAAGTATAGTTACCCAATGCTCAAGAACTGCCATAGTAATTATTGAAGCGCAGCTGCTTCCGCCGTTTGGTGGGAGGAGTCAGTTTTTTTAATATACCACGACCATTGGTAGAAGACACGGAGGAATTACTTTAAATTCGCTGGGGACGTGTTGAAGGTGAAGAATGTCACGCATATGTTCTTAGCTGGAATTAGCTCGTTAATTTTTTTTTGTTTCTGCCCTAGTATTACAAATATGTAAATGTTTTTATACAAAGGGATGTTTGGTTAAAACTAAATATATCATATTACTTGTTTCAAATATTTTAAATTTAGACCGAGTAGATTTCTTTCCGTTTCCGGATATAGAAGTATCATCATCATCATCAGCTGAGGATCGAGTGTCGTGGCGAGAATTGGGGAAGGCTTATGAGCAGTGGAGAAAAGATGGCTGTTGATGATGATGATGAAACTGACTTTGATATTTATGTAACAATAACAAATGAACAAGTATTTTCTATATTTGTAATTCTCAATAACATTAGGTTGTTTTACATGGAAATACGTTATCTTTTATTATTAGTACAATTACGTCACTATTCTAAGTATTAATATTTTTAGTATTAATCTTACTTCATTTACAATATAATTTGTTATTGTGTATGTTGAAGTTTTAGTATTATGAGGACTATTTAATGCATTTAATTTTTGTCTACTATTTTTTACATTTTTAAGAATGAAGAAGAAATTAAAATATAAATAAATAATAATTCGCTCTCTCCAGTGGATATTGAACCCACTACCGTAGCGCTACAGTCACACCCTTGTGCCACTGCGCCACTATGGCCTCAATGCTGTCAAACATATAAAAAAATATTCATTTTAAAATACATAGCTTACATTATATTGCACATACGATATGAATATTCATATGTAGAATCAACACTGTATTGGTATAAAATTTAATTACTTCCTCCAAACAACCGCAACGTTACCTGGGTGGTTCAGATCTTAGATAAGGTACATTTTTAATTATCCCAAAGGGCGGGCTTCTAACCCCTAATCTCTATTTTGATATACGTTTAAAGAACATCTGCGAGTTATTATTAGTCATTTCACAAAATTTTATACTTATCTTTTAGAGGGAAGGTCTAAAAGGCGCGCTATGATAAGTTTACGAGTGCGAAGAGGTTTTGCGATAACTTTTTTAGGTGCTGTCGTGAGTTATGTCATAAATGTACATTAAAATATGTAGTAATTACAGTTTTTTTTTTTATTTTATATGTGCTTTTTTTTATTTCATATAGTTAGCCTATATGAAATAATATAGAAAGTAACATAGTTTTTTAAATATTAGACACAAAATAAAAGCTTTTATAATATAAGACAAAATTCTTAAAATATAGATCTAATTATAGACCACTGGTTGCTTAAAATTATGAATTGAATTGAATTTACGAAAGCTATGAAAATATACAATTACATTTATTCGTATCCACGCACTGTGCCCATAATATTTAACCAGAAATTAATTTAAATAAAACAACATAGTCAAAAAGAATAGTATATTATAAGTATCGTCTCACGTCTGTGAAGAGCAAGAGTGTTAAAAACATTTGTTTTAAGATAAGTTCGAGTGGATGTAAAAATTCCATCGCCATAAGTCATGAAGGTGGGTTGTTAAAGAGTTGTTAACACACATACATACATACATATTTACGACGTCGTGTAGATGATTTGACATTTTGCGAACCTAAGATTATACGTTATTATAAGCATAAATAAGTTACTTAAAATAATAACTTGTGAGCAATTTTAGTTATCATTACGTAGAACAATAATATTCTATGATTAAATAAATGAACTCTTGATTGCTTAAACATAGCGTCTGTAATTAAGCTTCTCTTTTAAAGAACCCAAGGAATTGTATTTTTTTAATTAACTAACATATGTATAAAAAATTAAATAATTCGATATGATGATGGCAACCCCCGAAAACTATACTTAAACATGAAATGGACTATTGTATTAATAATTTACTATTCACAAAGGCACCCATTTGCTTGATGAAATAAACCACAGTTACCAAATCTGGCATATGCGGGGACAAGGGGTTCACTTGTCACAAAAATATTAAGTGGGTGGAATTGAATATGGTGATGCGTACAACTTACAATGCTTACTTCGTTAAAATTGGCCCGAGGTCAACGAAATATGTAGAGTCATCTATATTTTATTTAAATAGTGATATTTTTTCTGTTACACAACGTGTTTTTAGTTTCAATATTATTATTTACGTATCTATTGATTTTTTTTAGAAAAAAGTAAACATATTTATTTTTTTGCTTGTTGAGTGGAGGATTTATTATCAATTTTTCACGTTGTTACCAATATGTGAAAAAAATTGTATAGTTATAGAGCAGGGTAGATGGAGACGTATATGTATTATTTCGGTTTTATTTCGGAACATAATGACTAAATATGTAAATTTAAACTAAATCTATATGCAATATAATAGTACATGTAAATATATACAGCCAAATATAATTTTAAAAACTAAAACATAAATTGCATAATTTTAGATGTATTAAAACTCGTAATAATTAAGTAGATGTTTAAGTTTTTTTTATAATAATTTATATTTAAAAATGTAAAATTGATTCACTAACTTAATAAAAGTATATTCTAAGTAGATGTTTAAAAATAACAATCTAAATAAAACTCTACAGTATCTATAAGCGTTGGTCGGTGATACTATACGTATACGCTTTACAAACGCCGCCACAATGCTATGTTTTTTTCTAGACTTTTTATTTCGGTCACGGCCCTTGAATTACGTAATTAGCTACTCATTGGAAGTTTCGGGGCGTCCTGCAGCTCTCAATATAATTAGCCCCTAAGAGATATAATAAAGAATTCTAAGGATCTCTGCCAATTTATGTGGTGGACGTATTGTGTTAAATATATAGTGTTTGGTGTTTGAAGGTATGCTTATGTAGTGAGGTTAAAAAGAAAAACTCGAAGAATTATTTATATTTATTATATATACAGGGTGTCCC
>FASU01007399.1:8281-23221 GCA_001486225.1 Heliconius pardalinus sergestus | reverse complement strand
CATAACAACACTCCAACATGTCAAGTTAAAAAAAAAACATTAAGTGAAAAGTTACTGTGTTCAAAATATATTTAAGTAAACTATTACAATATTACTACAAAATGAAAACTACAAAGGATGCATGACGTATTAATTTTTTTCCAATATAGCATGATTATAATAGCAGATGTCAATATATGTTAATTTTATATGATTAGCGAAACAAGAAGTAAATATCTTATCAACATAAATTTTAATATTTGCTATGTAATATAAGATTAAAGACGATGATATAAATAATTAAATTACGTAATTTATGTAATTTAGCTGAAAAGTTTTTAATAGGAGTAGAAACCCTAATGGGTAAGTTTTCAGCATAATTTTGCTTATTTCGAACGAAACTATTTAAACTAAATAAATCACTTCACGCTGTATCCCGCACAAAGCAGGGTAAGCCAACGAGACTACGAGTATATAGAGCGGATAAACCGCATATAATATGGTATTAGAAAATTATCTTGGTTATTCCGGTTAAAATAGTTTATTTTGAATACTCATCAGGATGGGTTATTCATTAGCAGGATATATTTATTTATGGGATAGGCTACTAGGAAAATGGTCACTACCATAGCATAGGTCATTGATATGACGTACATGCGTATGCGTGAAGGCTGACTAGCATAAACGAAGTAAGCACGAGTGTTTTTTAGTATTAGTTAGTTTTAGTATTAGTTAGTTTTGATTTCATTTCGCGTTTTCTATACTGGTATTTAATATATTTAGTACAGAACAATTAGACGGTAAATTGTAAAACATTTTCGTAAAGTAACAGTTATACCAACTAGCGACATCTATTTCAGAATGAAGTAATGATGAAAAAAAAAATCTAAGAAGAAAAAAACAACGATGACCGGAATAAGCATAAGTCTCAGAGTACATGGATCTTTTATTTTTATTTTTATTTATCTAAAAGTTTATAAATACAGTTACGCTAGATTTAATTCAAAATTTTCTTGTACATGATTAAAACTACCATATTCATTTCTCCATATTTTAAGTATTGTTCCTCACTTAATAAGAAAGAAAAATATTTTTTAGAAAACGTATAAAAATTGAACGAAGCGGAATTTGAACAGGATTCTTCAATATATTTTGGAAAAAATAATATAGGTATAAGCAAAATCACATACATTACTTTATTATAATTCATTAATCATAAATTTTGCAGTAACATAAGGGAAAATATGGTTATTAAATAGAAAAGACAAAGAATATATTTTATATTGATATTTATTTATAAGTTCTATCATTATAAGCCTTTACACTTGGAATAGAATAGACGGCGTCGTACACTTGCTTGAAGCTCGGGTACTGTTTCTCCAGATCTGATATTCTTGTCATTAGTTTAATATAGTCTAATTTTCCAGCGAACACAAAGTCTGCCCATGTGAGCTGAAATAAGAAAAAAATCATCATATTTTTAACGTTTTACAAATACTGTAAAATATGAAAAAGGTCTAATTAGCAAAATAGCATTTTTTCTCTTTGGTTTTTTCCGGTCTCGTCCGGTCTACTTATTTTATCTATTAAGCGAGAGATTCTATGTGTTTTTATTATTTAAAAACAATGATTATAAAAAAATATCCAAACTCCTAATAATCCTGCATAATTAATATTCTTAATTTTTATTACCTTTCCATTAGCTAAATGGCCGTTGTTCTTCTTAATAATTTCATCAAGTTTTTGCAGCATCCACGGGTATACATCTCTGCTGTATGCTTTGTGTTTTCTTTCCTTTATTTCCTGGTCAGACTCATAATGGACGGACATTGCCTCTGAAAATTATATTAAAAAAAAAATTCTATCAACATTAAAAATATAATCTTAGCAACTTCAGGGTAGGCAGAGACCACCTAGTCTTAAGACACTCCGTTCCCCATCTTCTGCCGGATTCTAGAGGCATTGCGTGTTGAGTGGCAGAACTCAACGGCGATGTTTGCTTCGACACCAAAACGAAGAAATGGAAATATACATTTAAATAAATATTTCATCTCCTCGAGCAGAGATCGAACCCACAACCAGTCGGTTTTACAGTCACACTTGCCAAAATATATTTATCATATTACTTTAATTTCTCTACTGTGTGGTAGGTACTATAGCCTAATATTTACGTCACTAAATAAATATAGAATAAACATGAAAATACAAAAAGGAATAATGTTACAAACTTACCGCGACGAAAATCAAGAAGGAACTCGACGTTCTGATTAATTTCAAAGTCCTCCTCGACATTTTGGCCTCCGAGTCCGTACCTGCGGCCGAGGTAGCGGGCGATGGCTATACTTTGCGCGTATTGTTTACCATCGATCTCTAGTACTGGCAGTTGAGCGAATGGAGTATCTGGAAATGAGAAGAACAGCTAGGAAATGTCTGAGTTTACGTGTTTTAAATTGGTGGGAAAATAAAAGTAAGTATATTTTTAATATCTCCTCCGATTCACGCGATTAAATATTTAATCATTGTACAAATTCCTATAGAATTGTAGAACGTCGAACTTATGTACTGTATTTAACCAGAACAAAATGACTGGAATGGGAATCTAGTGTTGAGACACTTCGTCCCCCACGGACCGTCAAGTTTTCGAGACAATAAGTGTTAAGTAGCGGAACTTAATGTAATTTATCTTCCAGAGCAGGAAAATGAAAAAGTTTTAAATATTGTCGTAATCATTCTCTCGAGTGGGAATTGAATCTATAAAAATCACGTCTACAATCAGGCGCACTTCACCACTGTGCCACGACAGTGTCAAAATACAATTAGAATTAGAATCTCTATACAATTTCATAAAACTGTTTTAATAATGTTTAAAATTAAATGAATAAGAACGTTTAAAAAATTTAAACGTTATATATATATATATAGTCATCGTCCCATTGATAAGCAGATCTCTCAGATCGTCTCATCTTAGATTAATCAATTATTGGCAGCTGCACTTATAAATTGTATCTATTAAATGAAGTATGTTAAATTAATTCCATCAAAACATAAATATAAGGGTGAAGTTAAAAGTTAAGTTCTTTTGATTATTATATACAGTAACCTTAGGCATTACTTCTTACTTCAAATAATATTAGTATCCACACCTACATCGTGTTCTGCTATCAACAGTTTTATTTAGAGAAACACATCTATACAACTACGGGATGATAATATTTAGAATCTATGGGAGAAAAGAGACAAAGCGAGAAAGAACAAGAGAAAAGCGGGACATTTATCTTATTAAAATTAAATAAAAAATAAAATGGATTCTATAGCAATTATTTAGCTGTTACTTACGTGGCTTAAAGGCAGCCCACACATCTCCAGAAATACGATTGTCTTCGAACTCCTCACCACCGTAAGCGAGAAGCAGTCTAGGAGCCTCGCCCAGAGACTTAACGGGATAATAATGATAAATTATTTTTGGCATTTTCCTGAAAATAGAAAAATATACATACATAATTTATAGCAAAAATGCAAATATTAAAAAAAATATACTTATTATGTTATTAATCAGTCGATTATAAAAAAATATTTTATACTGTGTCATACATACTAGGTACCTAGATTTTTTATCTGTGCGTAATGACTTTTTAAAAATAATAATTTTAACATTAAAATATATTCTTACTCTGCTTTAAAGCTTACTATATTTAGTAAATTTAAGAATTGACTGTGAAATTTAATTATAGATTTTGTTTATTGATACCTAACTAAAATTGTGCTCACTATGCACATTTTGTGTTTTTTTTCAAGTAAAGGACGAACGTGTTAAAGAAACGCTACTGCTAAAATAATATATTCATATATAATATGTTACATACTCACTTGTATATACGAGAATACGTGAGATCAGTGCGAAAGAAGCAGTACACTGAGGTTAAATAACTCTGTCATTTTTATTATATATAAAAGGGGATTACCTCGTAACCTATATTGATACTACGATTAGATAACCTTCAAAATTTCGCGTAATGTCATGCGTTCGTGAATGGAGAGCCTCATTTTTTTCCAATGTGTCTTTCTTTCTTTTCTAAATGGGCAAAGGTCTCTATTTTTTTTAACTTCACGCTTTATACCGCCTATAACAGTAGGCAGAGGAAACATGGAAACTTAGTGTTAAGACTCTTCCGCCGAAGTCTCGAGTCATTGCGTTGAGTGGCGAAACTCAACGTCTCGTTACCGCGTTTGTGCTCACGTCGATTGTCGCACTGTCGATTTCCTTACCCTTTATTCCAAGAGCCTTTAAGGTTAAATTATCTTAATAATAAAATTTTATAATTTAAATAATATTTTTTTATATTTTACTCATTAATGAATTGGGAAGGTGTTAAAAGTTCCTAAAAATATTTACTATATTATTAGGAGATAAATTATACTTAACACGCATTGTCTACTTACAGAGAAAAACATAGAAATAATCATAGAAACGCTATCTCCGCTGAGAAGCAATTGAAAATGAAAAATATTACTATTAAAAAATGTTTACCGCGAACATACACTTCTTATCAAAGATAAGAGTGATAAGATCATAACATTACATAACTATGAAATACATATTTTTGACAAGTCATAATAATCAGGACCATTACAGTGCGAAAGGCTGTTATCAATTTTGATAATAATTTACAAGACAAATACATATAAAATAATCCTTATAACATGAATAAGCATTTAATAATAAAATTCATAATAACAATTCTAGATTATTCTATGTACGTAGATATATGAATTATTTATTGAAACAAGCAGTTTAAACAACTTTGCCTACAGACGACAGGCGATTAGTGCTAGTGTAACCTTCAAAAACGATATATTAATATTGATTTTCATTTAATAATTAAAATGGCAGAGAATCTACTTAAAGAGTTAAGGTCCCCCGTTGATATTACCTAGGTGCTGGGTAACAGACAAGAAAATTGATTAAATGAATATTAGATATGTAAAGCCCCAATATCTATCAAACTGAATAGAATTCAAGCAAAAAAATAAATAAACGTGGTGCAGGAGCACGAAGCGTGGTAGGTTCGATCCCCATTCGAGTAAATTAACTATTTTAATTTATATTTCAATTAACGCACCCTGGTGCCTAGGTAAAGAGTGGAGTTCCGCCATTCAACACACAATACCTCCAGAATTCGGGGAAAAGTGGGGAGCAGAGTGTTTTAACACTAGGTTCCCTCTGCCTACTCTTCTGTATGTGAGATACAGCGTTACAGCCGATTTAATTTGATTACATTTTTTTACACAAAGCAGTTATAAATATAAAACAAAAGAACATGGTGGTAATCTAAACACCTTCCTTTTTACATATATTTTCGTCAATCACACTAATGAGATAAAAAGTATTCTGTTGTACAAAACCAACGCCCAGGTTAAAGTATCATGATATATTCTAAATATATCTATTTAATTAGAAAATTATGCAAATATTAAATTAAACAAAAAAAAATATCAATAACATAACTACCTATATTAAATTAATTTATAATATAATATAACATAACATATCTAGATAGTTATTTTTATTATCAAATGCTTATTAAATTTTAAAATATTAATAACAATATTGTGTTATCATTATTCTCTACAAATATGATGGAGAATGACTTGCAGTTAGTTGCCCATCAGCGTCGTTACACGTCATTATCATATTACTCAAACGCCATGGCCTCGGGTGATGTTTAAAAATAATACAAGTATTTCTTATTAATTTATTCCGCATTCCTAGTGTTAAGACGCTCTATTCTCCACTTCTCTACTTTCATAAGATTCTATGGTCCAGCACCCAGTACAGTATATTTTGCGATGTAGTTGTGGGTTCGATTCCCACTAAGAGGGAATGAGATATTTAAATAATTTTCATTTCCCGCCTGGCAAGACATAACGCAATGTTGAGATCCGCCATTTAACATCCAATTCGGATGGAAGGAAAAAAATGAAGAACAGTGTCTTAAGAATTTGTTCAAATTTTAAAAAATTATATCTAGTTTTTTTTGTATATCTAGCTTCAGCTTAGAATTTTATTAATTAGCTATTTTTTTATTTAGCTAGATAAAAATGCTTATCTTATTATATCTATTTTAAAGAATATAATTACTAGATAAATAACTCATCAATCTAATAAAAAAATAACTATAATATTATTATATTATAGTTATTTTTTATAATAATCATTACTTTCAATAGATAATAAGTAAATATCTTAGTGAAGGATTAAATTTCAGAGATTTATCTAATCGCGAACAAGTACATATAGTATATATTTAGTGAGGACTGACTCAGTATCATTCATTACTTTCATCAAGCAGTGTGTGCGGTGATCTAACATCAGTCAACGTTAATATAAATCTATGTAAGTTCATTACAATATTTATCATTATCATAGATTAATCATCATTTATAGATTATCTATAAGATAATTGGCTCTGTAGATAATTTATGCATAATTTATAGTTACGCTCAATAATTGAGTGTTTTTTAAAAGAGTTTCACTTAATAAAGTACGTTACTGAATTTTTTCCCTAAAATATTTATATTTTTTATTTACTTAATGAGGAAATATGTAATTTATTTCATGTTTTTGTATAATAGTGTACAGGTATATTCTTGATTATCCTTGAATAACTGTGATTTTTTCAAATTAAATATATATTAGTACACTTTTTAATAGCTACAACGATATGAATATTTTTTCCCCTTCTTTTCTTTTTGATGTAGGTATATTATTGATTTTACTCTAATAACTATACCTTTTTTACATCTTTAAAGAGATTCCACACTTAGAACAATACACGTATTTAGAAAAGTATAAACATTTGTGTGTGGAGTTTGTATCCGTGCGCCTTATTTATTTGCTAGTGGTCTTCTAAGCGCGAGTTCAAATCCCGTTATGTTCAAATTTTTACGCATTTTCTAAATAAGAAATGTACCATTTTTCAAAATAACATGTTTATATTACCTACATAGTAAAAGTCGAACTTTATCACTTTTTCATTTACACAAGGACATGAATACATAATTGTTTTCCCAGCTACACGATTTAAGTGATAAGACACTCTCATATTTTTTTCTTTTTTCAACCTGAATTAAAAACACTGCGTGTTGAGTAACGTAACCGACTTTGTTTTACCAAAGCGGAAAAATAAAACTTTTTATTCTCTCGAGTAAAAATGGAACATACTATCATCGCTCTTACATTCAGATGCCGTTCCACTGCGCCACGACGGCTTCTGTTCAAATATTGATAAAAGAACTGTTATTTTACAGCACAATGCCGAAAATCGTATACAATTACTTTAAAGACATCAAGTCGCTAGGAGAGCCACCGAGGCTGCTACTCGCGTACAGCGGAGAAGAATGGACAGACAATCGTATCACCGAAGAACAATGGCCTTCTGTTAAACCAAGTAAGTTAATAGAATGGAATTTTTTAAGAAATGTGTGGCGACAGATCCCGCACATAGCTTTCCCGGAGTGGGAATCGAACATACGTCGCGTTTACAGTCAGACGATGTACCATTATAACATACCAATTATTTATTTAAATATTAAACTTATTTTCTTTTTATTTAGCGACACCCTTCGGAACCATACCCGTATTGGAGATCGATGGCAAGAAGTACGCACAAAGTCTAGCCATTACCCGCTACCTCGGCCAGAAGTTCGGGCTCGGCGGCAAGGATATCGAAGAAGACTTCGAAATTGATCAAAACGTTCAATTCATTACGGATCTACGCTTAAGTACGTTTAATTTATCTTTATTTTATTATCGCTGCTCCACGCGACCAGCAGGCAAAGGGAACCTGGAACCCTAGATTTAATAAACCCCATATTTTTGAGATATTGCGTGTTGAGTAGGGGAACGCCGCACTTTGCCTCGTTACTCGGAGATTCCATTTTCAAAATTTGAATGTTCAGTTAATTGTTGTACCTGTTTTGTTCGTTTTTTACTTTTAAAATATAATGGATCAAAGGAACTATCAAATTTTGTGTGAAAAACGACATTAAGTGCGCGGATGCATTCCGAATGTTGACTGTGGCATACGGAGAAGCTACCTTGAACCGAAGCAACGTTTATCGTTGGTACAAAATGTTCAGAAGGCCGAGGAGATGTGAACGAATCACCGTCAGAAAAGTTGCAACCTATTATTTTTCCTTTTAAGTATTTGTTTTTTATCTCCAAACATGTTTTTTTATATACCTACCTATTTTATTTATAGAAGCGGCGTCCGTCCACTACGAAGAAGACCAGGCCATTAAAAACCAAAAACATAAGGAATACAGTCAAACCATCTACCCGATATGGTTAGCCAAATTAGATGAGATCATCAAGAAGAACAACGGACACGTTGCTAATGGAAAAGTAAGTATTTTTTAGCTTCAGGCTTTATCCCGCACATAGCAGTGTAGGGAATATTATGATATATCACAGGGAACCTTATAACCAGTTCCCGCTAAATTCTGGAGGCATTGCGTTTTGAGTGACGGCACTCAACGCCGCGCTTTTTATATACTCCTTTCTCTATTATTTACAGTGGTGTCCAGAGAGCCTGTTGTCAAAACACGTTAAACTGTTGTATTACACATTTCGACAAATTGAACTTAGCTACCTTAGTATTTTTTTATATATTCGTCTTCATGCTGTATCCCGTATACAGCAAGGTAGACAGAGCGAACCTAGTGTTAAGACACTCTTTTCCCAACTTTCCGCCGAATTTTTAGAGGCATTACATGTTAAGTGGCGACCTCAACGCCAGGCTTTTGGCTTTGTTGCCAGAGCGAAGAATTCAAAAAACACTTAATAAGAAATAATAATTCATTTCCTCGAGTGGGAATCGAACCCACAACTGTCAGCTTAGTCACAGCTTTGCGCTGCTGAGCCACGACGGCCTCTATGTATTGAGGTTATTAATATAATTTTTCATGTTACAGCTCACGTGGGCCGATTTTATCTTGGCTGGAAAGTTATCTCATCTCAAGACCATGCTTCAGATGCCCGACTTAGAGAAGCAGTATCCAAGTATTAAGCAAGTCGCCGACGCCGTCTATTCAATCCCCAACGTAAAAGCCTACGTCGACAAAACTTACAATTAGACAGCCAAAATAGCATATTTAAGTTTAGTTAAAAAATAGTTTTTAAATTAATTTCCATAATTTCATCATCTCGTAGTATTAGTAAAAAACATTTTAATCTTTTTAAAATTTTATTTATATGAAAATACAGATATATTTGTAAATATGTTATATGTATCAAATTATAATATTACTTTACCCACTAGTTTTATATAGGCCTAATACTTTTATAAGAAATAGTTCCTTTTGTAAATAAAACTAAAAACCGATGAGGATATTTTCATTTATTTATAAAATCTTATAAAAAAATTACACTGTTTAGAATCATATTCATCATATAGTATATAGCTTTTTTTAATGCTGTGCTTTTTTATGAATAATATTAACATGTTTCCAAATAAATTATTGTTATTCTAATAGGTTATTCTAAAAGGCGCCATATATTAAATATCAACTTACGTAATAAAAAACAAAACAAGCACAGTTTCGATAAACACCTATTATCTTTTCCTGTATTAGAAACCACTTTCATTACCAACCACTAAGCCATAAGTGGAAAAATATATTAAACAGTTCTCTGTACATTTTGTTGGGAAGTAGCCGCTTCGTACTGAATCCGCCAAAATTCTGGTGCTTGTTCTAATGCCTGAAATAAAATGAATACAAAATAGTTTAGATTTTATATTCACTTTTGGGGGCTTTATTGCTTTTTTTTAACATTTTTTAGTGTTATTCCATTCCACACTTAGGAAAGAAAAATATTTATTAAGAAAACATACAAAAATATGAGCGTTGCAGGATTCAAACGCGCGCCCCTTTGGGTGCCGTCGCTACGTTCACCAGAATGTATGGCTTAGTTGGTCAAAGCGCTTGGACGGTTTCCAAAGAAGCGCGGGTTCAAATCCCGCTACGTAAAAATTTTTATACATTTTCTTAATAAGGCTTTATCGCCTGTTCGCTTGACTATAATATATTAAACTTAAGCGGGCGTTTGGCTCGCTAGTCCATAATAAAGCGTCGAGGAAATCCATAAAATCTTGAACGGATTAGCCTATTATTACTTCTTATAAGACTAGACTAACTAGAATAATTCATACCCTCAAGTGGGCATTGAACCCACGACCATCGAGTAAAGAAGCTGTCCCACTGCACTACGATAGGCTAACTGTTTTATTTTAAATAATGAATAGCAGTGTACAGTCGACATGTAGTGGCAACTATGAAGTATTTCTTTTTCAGAATTTTTGCACATTATAACTTGGGAATAAATCAAAAATCTGCGCAGCCATCTACAGCCAGCTTCAGAGTGGCCACAGCTCATTGATCATACTATACTCACTTCAGACATCTTGTTAAGAAGCAACATCTTTGGTATTTCATGCTCGGCTCTCTTGCCCCATTGGAAAACGTTAATACTTTCATCATCTTGTGTTTTCTGTAAACAAAAATATTTTATTATCTTTTATTGCTAAATTTATTAAATTTGAAATCTATTTCTTCTTTCCCTTCACGCTGTAGTCTGCATATAGCTGGGTAGGTAGAGGGTAACCTTGTGTTAGGACAGTCTATTCCCAATGCTTTATTGTGTTACCAAAACAGAGAAATTAAAAAAATCATATCCTCATGTTGGAATAGAATCCACTGTGCAACGGCATCTTAGACTTTTATATTCCTTACTATCTAATGTTATCAATTATCATGACGATAACAATATCAGTTATGGTTGAAATACAGTAAATAAAAAAGTAAATAAAAAAATAAGTTCATTTAAAATTAAGGAATATCTCAACACAAAAATCTCTAAACAGTAAATAAACAGCTAGAAAAGAGCTGATAATTTTGAAACGGCTGATTATTTTTTCTTGAATAATGTCTAAGAACACTTTTTGAAAAAAAAAAACTTATTTTAATCAAAATCATTACATCCTTTTGGGAGTTAGTATAGTACGGATACATAAACACACACACACACACACACACACACAGACAGACACGTCAACCCTATAACAACCCTGTTATCATCAGGGGTTTATAACATACCTTATTGTGCTCTAAATATAGCTGTTTAGTGAAAACTTTAGTCAGTAAAAGTATCTTCTTTTTATCATCCACTTCTTCAATTAGTCGAGCCTGTTTCAGGAACAATATCATATTGTCTGGAAAAAAAAATAAAGTTATTATAACAGCCCAATGAAATTATTGGGTTAATTTGTTTCTGTAAATTTAAAGTCCAGTCATGTGCAGGCTCACTGGTGTGTGACTGCACAGGTTATGAATTGAATATGAATATGGCAGAAAGTGAAGAACAGAAGTATCTTATTAGAACCAGTTACCGCCGGTTAGCACCAGAGTATCTTAACGTCAGGTTGCCAGATTCCTTCTCCCTGCTCTGCTATGTGGAGGATACTGCGTAAAGCTAAAAAATCATCATCAATCACATCTTCAAAATATATCTTGAATATCTTCAAAATATAATTTCACACTTAGGAAAGAAAAATACTTTAAAAATAATTACATGTTTATAAAAAAGTTTTTAAATAATGTGTTTCTTTTGCCTTACCTTCAGTAACAGTACCACCAGACATAAATATATGAGTGAGTGTAACTATCAAGAGTCTTCTTACATCTTCATCGTAAAAATCTTTATGTTTCTCACAGGGCTCATTCAAAATTACTATGTAAGTATCGTCTGTAATGGAAACTAATTTGTAGCCATATACCTGAAATTATATAGTTACTTATTTTTTGTAGGTACACACTGTATCCCTCACAGAGCAGGGCAGGCAGAGGGAACCTGGGAACCTAGTATTAAGCCACTTCATTCTCATTAAGATATGTCTGTTCCCTATTTTTGGCTGTATTCTGGAGGCATTGTGTGTTGAGTAGCAGTAATTCAATGTAGCAATGTAACTAATTAACAAAATTAAACAGATGAGAGCAAAAACTACTGAATGGATTGACATAAAATTTTGCAGTATATGTAGCTTATACATAAGAATAACACACAGGCTACAATTTATTTAGATAGTGTATAAATTGACTATAATATAACAATAAGTAAATGAAGGCATATTTGGTTTACTAGTTACTTATATATGCATAAAATTTTATGAAGGAAAAGGAATAATATGGAAGGTATCCACATAATATTAATTATAAAGTTTCTTTTCTATAAGTATATTGGTTTATTATACTAATAAAATTTAAATACTTTTGGAGAAAAAAATCAAGACAGAAGTTATTATATTCTTGAAAATTTGAGATATTGCTTCTACCAGAGAGAGGAAACAGAATTTATTTCATAACCCCAAGTAGGAATCGAACCCACAAATGTTGTATTTACAGTGAGTTGTTGTAATGTTGTGTGACTTTATACAATAATTACATATACATTAAATAGTTAAATGTATTTCAATAACTTCAGCCCATCAATCACCCAGTCAATGTAGGCCTCAAGACAAGGAATTAAATATCCAGGTATTTGCTCGGATCACAGGGTGACATGGAAATACAATATGAAAATCAAGCCCGCTGATAATAACCTGTATTTAAAAACTTACTATCTCCTGGATGGACCGTATGCCCTATGTCTATATAGCAAATTCAGCATATAATAAAACCCTTTATTCCAATTCTTACCTTACATTTCGAATGTTGTTAGCAGTGTTATTAGTACTACTGATATATAATAAATAGTAATAGATTGAACATACTCTTTTTAATATTTCTTCAGTTTTTTGAATTGCTTGTTTATAGAAACTTCTGGGCATATTTTGTGTTGACTCAAGGTGTTTAATTATTTCCGTTTTTCTTATAGAACTTTTGCTACCTTCACAACAAACAATAAACCTTGCACATTCTAATGCAATTTTGTCAATATCAACATTAGGATTTTGTTTTTTAGGAGTTTTATGCATATTCAATTCAATTTAATTTTTTCTGCAAAAAAAAATCATATATAAAATACAAAGATAAACGTTTTATGACAATGTGTGAATATGTGTGCTTACAGCACAACGGTTATGGGTCCGATTCCACTCGGGGAAACTGAATATTTTCATTCCCTCGCTCTGGTAACAAAGCTTGGCGTTGAGTTCAAATATTCAACAAGCAATGACTCGTGAAAATTAAGCAGTATCTGGGGAGCGGAGTGTCTTAACATTAGTTTTGTCTATAAACAAAAACAAAGAATATATAGTGGAAAAAACAAGCTGGAATTACTAATGTTAATAATATAATTACATAAAGTTATAAGGTAGGCAAGTTAAAAGTTTTAAAAATTTAAATATATATTTATACTGTAAACTATAAACTTTACAGTTTACAACTTTACACAAACATATGACAATTGACAATTCAGTAATTTATTTATAAGCGTAGATAACACACAATAATGATATTTATACAAATAATTTTATAAGACTACAAAAATGCATTCAAGACAACTTGACCTTTTATGTCAATAGGCACATAGGCAGACGAATAATATAAAAAAAATTAAATTTTGAATTGAAATTAATAAAATAAAAATGGAAGTATTGTCATCTATGCAAGTATTTTTTAGTTAATGATTTATTAAATAAAAATAACATAATATAAACATTATTAATCCTATTTACAGCTTAAACATACAGTATTTATAAATAACACTTAACAGCAAATAATAATACAGCTATAATACAGCTTATATATAAAATATAAACGTCAGCTGTCAAAATGAAATGTTTTGAAGTTTTGAACCTTCAAATTTAAGTACAAAATTACAAATTCAGTTCTATTTAACTTTTAGCGTAGTGTCAGTGCTCTTTTAAGAACTGAACGAAGCTAGATTTACAGAAAAAAAGTGATTAAACATTATAATATTGAAAAAATATAGAAGTTACCATCTCAAAGATGAGCCAACAGGCCGATGCGGCTCCAAAAGAGCGATATATTCCTAATGGACTTAAATTTGCCTTCGGAGGTCTATCCGGGTACAATTTTTATTTATGTAACCTTGTCTTTTTGAGATCAATGTCACCATGTCAAGCCTAAATATTTTAGGAAAAAACAGCTAAGATAATATCTATGTAATAAATTTATATACGCACAGCTGTTACGTATTTTAATATTGACTAGATTGGAAAGTTGTTAGGAAATTGCTGACTTTGAAAAATACTGCTTATATTAGAGTTTAATAATTATTATACTCAAATCCTAGCACCATTATACTAAAATGTATGCTAAGATTACTCAATATGGTTCAAAGTCCATATTGTGCTATATACATTGAACATAGTCCAGAAACTCAGTGGTTAGCTCTTCTAAAACAATTTCCTTAGTTTTCATGAGAAATTGTTTAAAAAATTATGAATAATAATAATTACAAATAAAAATAATCATAAAATCACTTAATTTGTTAAACTTATTTTACTTAACATATTGCATATATGTTATTTTTTTATTAACTTATTTTTTATTAATTCATTTTGAATTGGGATCCCCACAGGGTAATAACTCCTAAAGTCACAAATAGTAATAATATTATATTTTCTCTTTAACAGTATGGCAGCAACATGTGTAGTACAACCATTAGATTTAATCAAAACTCGAATGCAGTTGAGTGGAGGTGGGAGAACCTCGTTTGCTGTAGCTGGTGAAATTGTTGCAAGAGAAGGCTTCTTCTCTTTATATACAGGACTATCAGCAGGGCTTCTGCGACAAGCAACATACACAACTACACGTCTTGGAATATATAATTTGTTATTTGATGCTTACAAAGAGTAAGTACTAAATTATTATAATTCTTGATAATCTATACCAATATTATATGAGGCAAAGAGTGGTGTTGAGTTCTGCCACGCAACA
>FASU01007372.1:3911-17657 GCA_001486225.1 Heliconius pardalinus sergestus | reverse complement strand
CCATTGCCACTTCAGCTTGCAGACTTCACTTATACTTACTTATTAGGTATTATTATAAATGTCAATATTTTTAATATATTGCGGGAGACTCATATAATCAAATTATCATCGATTTAGAGTGTAAACTTGCTTACAGCCAATTAAACAAAGTGTCAGGAGAAACAAAAAAGGTATTTAATAATAAGAGTAGTATTATCACACGGTATTTATAATTTTGAAAATTGGAAAAATAAAATAAAGAACAATTTTGTATGTTTTTTACACTTTAGATTGGTATAAAAATCTCTAAGCCATATAAAACTCTCTAAGCCATATATATAAAAAATCTTTCCGTATATTTATTTAGAACGGCGGTAGTGGCGCAGCCGCGCGTCTTATGATTGTAAACAAGATGGGTGTGCGTACTATTCCTACTTGCAGAATAAATTATTAGCATTTTCTCGCTCTGGTAACACGCTCCCAACATTTCAAATATGGGATGAAAAGGGGTGCCTTAATACTAGGTTACCTACCATGCTATTTGGAGCATACAGCGTGAAGCTATAAAAAATTCAACTCAAATAAATGATAATATCCTTTATAAATTAATATAAGCACATTCAAGAAAAATAAATGCAATAATAATATACCAAAGTAAAACAAACAATTACTTTTCTTATTTATTTAAAAAAGTACAAATGTAACCTTTGAACAAGAGATATTCGATAGAATCTCTGTAAACATGATATCACGATGCTGAGAGAGATCCCGAATTACACATCCTATATGTATAACATGCATAGCCCCCGACTCTACTATTTATAAGTTCCAGTGTGATCTGCAGAAATTCCGCTAGTCGGTAAGCACGCGCGACCAACGCCGCGTCCTAAATATTTTTTTCTATTTTCTTATGGTTTTTTTTTTTGGAAAAAAACTTTAATATATACATTTTTTATTTAAATATGTTCAGTTGATAATTGAGTGCGGTGTTCAGTGTTTTGTTTTAATTCGAGTGCGTATCACTTTTTGTGCTTTACACACACACCTACACTTGTAAGATAAACTATAGATTATTTTCGTCAGCGGATGAATGCATTTTTTTGTTCTTTCGCTCGTTTGTGAAAATTTTAATATTTTTTTGCTTATCTTTATATTTTGGCTGTTGTTAAGTAAATGGGAATTATGATTTTATTAAGCAATTTATTTTATTTAAGATCATATCTATATGATAAATTATATATTGTACAGTTTTACTCAATCATGTCAATTTCCTAGATATAATGTTAATATAATTTTTGATTAACTTATTAAGAAATAGCGACCGCTCGCGGCTTCGTCCGCTTATTATTAATTTTCTAATCTCAATTACTTTGGCTGTCTGATAATAATATCATGTCTATATTTATATTGAAAAGAAAAATATCAGTGTTTTATTGAAACAGTTATTTATAACAATTTTGTCAAATAACATTCTTTAAAATTATTTTTAACTTTTTTTATTTATAATCCTAATGAAATAAAACACTAAATATTAAGGGAAGTTTGCCAAAATACAATAGCCGTTTCTGAAATTATCGTGAACAGACACAACAACAGACAGACAAACATTTTAAAAATCATAGTTTTTGGTTCTATAATGTTATTAAATTATAATTTCCATGTACAGATATCGATCCGTTACGATTTTATTATAAGTACAGATAATAGAAAAAATGTACTGAATATAAACTGTCATACATATAATTAAAAGAACATATTAATTGAAATATAGAATTAATTTTTATGATTGCAACACTATATCTTTAAAAAAGATATTTATAATATAGTACTAATAAACTTATTTTTTATGATTGCAACAGTATATCTTTAAAGAAGTTATTTGTATAAAATATAAAGCGTTTCAATTAAAATCAAAATTTAATTATTTAAATTAACAAAATACTAAGACCATTGTGACCGAACCGCGATAGTAGCAGGTTCGATATCCACTCGCGGAATAGTTTTATATTAATATAAATTATTTTCATTTCTCCGCTCTGGTAAGATACAGTGCGGTGTTGAGTCTCGCCAATCACTCGATTTCAGACGGAAAGTAGAAAATGGAAACTCTTGACATTTGTTTCTCTCTGCTAATCCGATTTGAACAGCATGAAGCTGATTAAGGAAATAATTTAAATATTTTTTTAAGCATTGTCTATCAAGTCACATTTACTTACCCACATAATTATGTTTGGAAATGTGACTTGAAATATAATATATAACAAAAAAAATATATTTAAATTATATACTGCGTTTTTGTACTCATTAACGTTCACTTGATTAACTGCTATTACTAAAAGAAAAAACAATAAAACTGTATTAAAAAAAGGCGAAAAAGATGCATTCAGAGCTAAAAGCAAAAACATATATTTAATTCAATGGAACGATGCCAAAATTAACATTCGTATAACACAAACACACATTTCAGAACAACAATGCCGATTGGTAACGTAAGCAGAGATAACTCTACTAAGCGGGAGTCGTTTAGACCACCGTGGGTGAAAGACAAGGACGCTGATGCTCCTCCACCATGGACTCAGAAGAAACTGAAGCCAGTGGAAAGTACAGCGAAGAGTGTGGACGACACTCCAGCAGCAACTACTGTGAAGACTTTAAAACGTAAGTTGGAATTATTCCCATCGTATTATCTAAGAGGTGTAGCTTCACATCCTAGTTCAGATCCAAGGTTATACAGAATTCTATTCTATACTATAAAGTACAATAAAATGAAAATTACATGAATTATTATTAAAGATTTCTTACATTTATATAAAGTAATACGTCGATTGTATTTAAACTTTTAATAGTTAGGAGTTCAGATTTCAGCACAAAAAATATTGAGTAGAATATAAAGAATAAAGTATTATCACACTTTTGGATTCATGTTAGTTGTCGGTATAATGTGAATCTCAGGTAATCTTGTTAATTTGAAAATGGAATTATTATAGATAAATTACATTATATAATTTTAAACGTATATCTAATATTATAATTTTCGCAATATTTTTAGTAAAATTCTACGAGCATTTCAAACATTATTCTCAATTGTATTCATATGATTAATGGCCCGTCTCTTCATGTGATGTAGAGCATTCAGTTCAAATGTCAAGAAATGATGAATAACGAAAGTTCCGCATGAGGTTATTTCCTAAGCAAAGTTGTAAGGAAACTTGTTGCTAGTTTCTCGCAATAGAATAATAATATTTCAGTTCTGTAAGCAACAAACAATTATGACGTGTTCGAAAGTTTAAATATAAACAATTAAAATTGTAATCTTGATAGCAGGTATTTCCCTTATATATTATCAAAGAAACACGTAGGTAATGAGAGTGTGACGTCGATTTTCACTATTCTTATATGTTTTTAACCTTTTTTTATTATGTCTCTATCTTCTTTACAGAATATAAAAAGAAATCGGTTAAGTGCGAGTCGGACTCGCCCACCGAGGCTTCCGTACTAATTTCAGGATTGTAGGTCAACGGGAAGTACAACTTATAAAAGTTGAAAAGCTATTATGCGGTCATTTTGTATGAAATTAACTACAAATATAATATTGTAATTTTTTTCTATGAAATATCTATAAATTTTCACTTTTGAGGACTTTTTCCTTTGTTTTGTATTGTAAGTTCTCACTGTGTGATAAATTTCGTAAATGTACAGGTACACGGGAAGTACCTTATAGGTTGTCCGATTACGCGGCGAATTTCATACAAAATTAATATAGCTTAATTGTTACTGTGCTATAAGGGACCGTAGAGCTAAACATTTCATACTAATTTTAATAACCTTTGCGTGATCGCATAATAAATGGTCTTGACAGGCAGACAAGCCGACAACAGAGTGATGCTATAAGGATTCTGTTTTTACGTTTTGAGGCACCCACGGAGCCCTAAAAAAAATCATTGACCTACGTTTAAATCTTTCAAACTATAATGAATTTTGGTACTGATTTTACTAAAAGATATAGTGATTTCAGAAAAATGTTTTGTAAAAACATATTTAACGCGTACCTATGAACTTACACTTGCAAACTTCTCGTATATTTTTTTATATTATATAATTAGAATTAGTAATTATAGAATAGAATTGATTCAGCTGGCATCCTCTCGTAGTAATTATGTTGACAAAGACAAAGACAGCGTTTCTACTAGTTTTTATCAGCTAGTGACTAACGTCTGTTTTCGTTCATCGCCAATTCGTCTCTTTATTTATTCTGCATGTCAATTGCACTTATTGAAATAATATATAAAGCTTTTATAAATTGCATTCCTTTTATATGCATATATCCGATTGAAGCCAGTGGTATCGAATTTACGGCCTGTGCTAAGATAGTTTTACAATATCAACATATTTGTACTCTACAAACGTTGTCCGACCATAGTTGACTGGAGAGAAATGTAAACATTTAGGTAAATATCTTAATAAGTCGATTTAAATGAAGGCAATTCTTGTAATAGGAATATTATTTTTTCTGTCTCATAATTCAAAATTTTTTTAAGATGTTAGTCCTTGACCTAGCCTTATGAAACTTTCAGACACTATTCCTTACAAATAATAGCAACTTTTAAAATTACTTGTGGAAATTCATTAGTCTCTCTCTCTCTTTTCACTGTAGCGTCTGACAGATTTTGTTAAGATTTAACTTTAAAAAACCATTTTTTTAAACCAACCATTTTGTTTCGATGTAATTGCCAACATTTATAGAAAGATAGTTTTAAAGTATTATAAAGATACGCAAGGTTTATTATTGAGCTATATTGAAAAAAAAACACGAGCGCCAACTCAACAGACAGGTTGTATTTTCGAATTTTTTAATATTTGCTGAATCACGGAAAATCGTTGAGCATACATGGAAGTAAAATGGAAAGGTACTGAGGTCCCCTACCCATAGAGTTGAATTCCCCTACCCCGATGGTTGAATTACACTCTGTATATGTTTTTAGGCACTATGTGATAATTAATTTCCAAAAAGATAATAAATATAGAATGACAGAAGAGAAAGTAATGTTCCTATCATTACCATTTTGCTGTTAATTCAAGTCAATTAAAAGAACATTTGACAAATAAAAATAAACAAATGTCGTCAAGATTTTGAGTAATCTTTTACGAAACAAATATTTCAACAAGATACATTATATATTTCTATATAGATTGATAAATTCGCCTACAGTGTGACGTCAACACCTCCCCGAAACTTTGGCAAACACTCGGGATCTTAGTATGGCTGTAGAGAGCAACAGTTTGTTAGTCTGGAGACGGAGAGGTGATGTGTGGTGTTTATTTTTGGTATAAATATTGGAATTTGTAATTGTGGAAATTACTTTTTTGTGGTCTTTTAAGTACTGTTGTAGTGATTGTTTTTGGACGAAAGATTTAAAAAAGCAGGTATAAGTAATCGCTTTATTCTATAGATAAATTGAAAATAACATATTTTAGTTCCAGGTGTCACCGTAACGTTACTAGTTTATAAATTATAACATGGATTATTTGTAATTTACAATGGAATGTAAGAACAATTGCATGTGTTATGGTGGTATTATATTTTTTTATAACGACAGTGAAAGAGAAAATCGATGTCTCATAAGTTAAACATACTCCCAAAACAATAATATATGGATATAGATGTAGAGCACGTAAGGAAATTTCCCATAAATTTACGATATGAACGAGGGGATCATGATTGCCTTGAAATATTTAAATTCTGAGATATTTACTTTATTCGGTACAAAAATTATAATTACATAACTCGGATGTTACCACAGATAATAATTTACGTTTTCATTTATGTATTATATTCCAAAAACAATAGAACTATTCTCACTTGCGTCACTATAGTTTTTACATAATATTTTACATTATTATTATTTTTTACTGTATTTCATTTTTATTATCTAAAACTTATTTTTACGTAATATAAAATTATATTTTTTTTTAAATAGAAAACTAAATGATAACTACGAAATCTTCAATTTAAAATAACTTCATTATTACTGTTTAATTTGAATATCAACTGTTCAATATAATTATGTAATTTAAATTAATGAAGCACAATTGCAATATTCATCTTCACTTTATATCATATATATAAGCTTCGAATGCAAATTAGAAATTACGCATCCATATATTTGGCACTATATAGTGTATATAAATAAATGGGCATGAATTGTTAAATTTAAAAAGAAATCGAAAAAACTCGTACTATGACGCGATCCAAAGTGTTTAAGAAGTGGTATTCTCAGCCGTCGACGCCAACGAGGCGATATTTTTAGAGAGGACAGACATTTTACAAAATAAACGAAGTTGTTGGGGTTACTCTTTATGATTTATAAGCACCCATTCTTTTCAGCTGCTTCTAAAGAATTTTGTTTTGTTTCTTCAATATTAATTTGGAAACTAAAGCTGTTATTTAGTAGTAGATCTTGAAAATTGTAGGTTTTGAGATCCTTTACGAGACATCATTCGAATTGTGTGAAAAGTGAAAAGTGTTTTTATCATTTATACTAACAGTTGTTTGTAATTTTTTTTTCAATACGAGAAAACGATATTTATTTAAAAGACTGCGTTTAACTCCGTGCATACTTTGACACTTGTAAATATTTTTTTCTGTAACAAAATCTAATAGTCACAAAGGTTTAATATGTAATCGCGCTAAAATAGCGAAGGTCGGCCATCCACCATCTTGGCAGCGGCCATGTTTATTTACGTACGCAAATGCCATCAAATGCATCGAAACGAGGGCATAAACACGTGTTTCCAAAATTTTATATCTTTGTAATTAATATACTAAATTATATATTTTGGATTTGCGCTTGTAATATTTGAATAAACGATTTATAAAATAAGTCTATTAAATAATATATTCATATAATTATTACATTAAGTACCTGCTTAATAAATGTACCTATCTAATAAAGTTATTGAATCTTTTCAGCTGTTTTAAAAAAACAATCTACAATAAGGGAAAAATCAGAAAACGGAGTCTCTGCTGAAGCAGAAGAAAAACTGGTTAAGCCGTCTGCAGCTAAACTTGCCGACAAAGCATCAAAATCTGCCGATGATAGGCCGAAATTTACTAAGCAAACTGTGAGGACTATAGATAAACAAGTTAAAATTGATGATAAAACCAGTGAAAAATTACCAGAAAAGCCGATTCTTAAGAGCGTTAAAACGATTGATGACAAGGCTAAAGAAAAAACTGTTAGTATCGTAGACAAAAAAGTTGCTGACAAAAATGAATTGTCAAAGCCAAATAACTTGATTAATGAAAAATCTTCAACAAAACCACTTAGCAGTTGTAAAGAATCTAATAAAGTAACTGACAAATTAAAAACAGATGAAAAAATCGACGAAAAATCAAGTAAAATTCTATATAATACGGTTAAAGAACCTAAAAAAGTTGAGAAAAACATTGAAAAACCAAAAATAGAAGATAGAGAAGATCAGACAAAAATGGCTACAAAACCACCTCTAGAAAAAAGTAATTCTAAGGTAAATATAGTATGTAATTAGTAACGGTTAGCAAGAAAGATAGGTATTTAATCTTAGTACAATTAGATATCGGAAATGTACAGACATCAATTATTTTTCCATTAGTATTTTGATTTCAATATAATATTGATTTCAAGTCAAGGATTTACCTTACTCAAGATATTACATTTGTAATTGAAACAGGGTTAGTATTCTTAAAGTATATCAAGTATTTTCTTTCTCCGGATTCCTCTAATGTGGAGATTTAAATGACTGAATTGATTATAATAAGGGAGAATAATGTAGAGTGAAAATGAAAGTTTATCGTAACTAAACGAAGAAGATGTGTAAAAATATTTTAAAATAATTAGCTTGTGCATAGCAGAGCATAGCAGAATAGGCAATGGGAACCTGGAAACCTAGCATTATGACACTCGTTCCCATTAAGATATTTCCATTCCCCAGTTTCTGCCGAATTCTGGAGGCATTTTATGTTGAGTGGTGAACCTTAACATTGCGCTTTTCCTCGACACCAGAATGAAGTTTCTTCGAGTAGGAATCGAACTCACCCTTTTGTGTTTGCAGTTAAAAGCATGTGGACAAACACATGGATTCAAAAAATAATTAATTACTATTTCAGCTCCCACCACGCAAGCCGTCACTCCAGAAAGCACCTTCAAAAGACGATGTTATGCTTAAAAAATGGAGGGATCCTCTACATGAACGCGTAAAAGAAAATATTGATAAAACTTTAAACAATGAAATTCCCAAAGGACACACGCTAACTAAAAATGAAAGCTTAAGAAGTAAGTACCCTTAAATACTATTAAAGTAAAATTTTATTAATTGGTATAAAAAAAATAATTAAATAATAGCGTCTATTATTGGCTATAGACGCGTATCAGTCAATGAACACAACATCGGAAATGAATTCGACTTTGGCATTCTATCAATAGATCTATTGGAATTATCGCTTATATTGTTTAATATGTTTTGTTACTTTTAAATGTTAAATCTTTTAAAGTTTTTTTTTTATTTATATAATTCTCAATCATTGCTCTTAAATGAAATATAAATACGTAAGCATAATAAGAAAATTCATATAATATTTAATCATAGATTTCTACATCACAGATGTTTATGTAGATAAATATGTTCTATATTGGACTGAAGATATCCCTTGAAGATTTGCTCATTAACATTCCTTTTGATCTCTTATGCTAGGCTGTGGTCTAAATCAGGTCCAAAATAGTCTGAGATGGTTCCGCATTTGACGCGCACGCCTATCCAGGTGTAAAGGAAAACGTGTACGACTAATATTTCTTTGAATACAAAGAATTAATTATTTAGTTCTTCCAACGTCAAAAATAGAAACAAAATCGCGAAATTTAGACTGCTATTTAGACTTTTGTAATCGAGAACTATTTGGAATTTTTAATTTGCAATAGTGCAGTGAATTTAATAATACCATGGTCGTAACAGTAATCGGTGAACCAAATGTGTATGAAGGTGGGTCATTTTTCTACGTTATAGTCATTTATGTGCGACTAGAAACGTTTCCTCAGATATTTTTAATATAGTTGCTAAACTCATAACCTATATTTTATTTTGAAAAGGTTTACTGAAACCAACACCACCACCAATGCCGCCGCCACTACCGCCCAAACTGCCTCCGCCGCCCGATTTCAAAAAACCTTCGGTTGACCCTACTAAACTTAAGAAAATAGAACAGCTGCGCAGTAGACCTCGACGAAGGCCAGATTGGAGTGATATGATGAAAGAAGTGGAACAAGGCAGAAAATTAAAACATGTTGTTTGTAATGACAGGTACGTAATGAGATTTATTTGTGTAATTTTTTTTCAGCTTCACGCTGTAGTCGAGTAGCCAGAAGAAGCCTAGTAATAAGACACTCCGCTTGTCACTTTCCGCTGAATTCCGAAGGCCTTGTGTTATGAGTGGCGGAATTCAACAACGCGCTTTCGGCACCAGAGTGAAGGAATGAAAATATTAAATATTTCATTTCCTCGAGCTGGACTCAAACCTACAATCCGTCACACTCTTGTGGCCGTGTGACAGACCTTAAATTACTTTTACATATTAAAAAATTTCAGATCAAATCCAATTATCACACGATCAGTAGTAGTTAAAAACAAAGATCAGTTTATATTTGAATCAGAGAAACCAAATTCTCATAATGAACTATTAAAAGAGATTAACAAAGGAGTGAAATTGAAGAAAGTTAGGACCAACGACAGAAGCAAACCGAATCTGGAAGGTTTGAGGAAGTTCAGGAGGCAAATGACTATTGAAGAACAAGTACAGAAATCCATGTCTCAAGCCAATATTGCCGCTTCTCCTTCTGGTGTATCAATTGCGGAGGTAATAAAAATACTATGACTCTAAAAATATTATTACAATAATATTAATGAAGTAATTTAAGTGTAATATTATTGGTCAAATTACAAATATGTAATCTTAATAGGCTCCACCAGGCGTTGAAGAAGAGGAAATTGATGAAATGGACGACATCGATAAAGTGAGAGATGATTTGCAATCTACTAAGCAGCTTTTAGCAATTGAACTCAGGTAAGTACAACAATTCTATGAATAATGTATAAAATTAAATATAATTTATAACAATTCCTTTACTTTTATTGTTTTTAATATACATTATAGAAATAAAGAAGCTCAAGAAAGAGAAAACAAACGCTTACTAACTAGAATACATAATTTAGAGGCTGAATTGGCTAGAGAAAGAGCTATTATAAAACAAGAACAACACAAAACTGTAATATCCGTAACAGATGCGTATGACGAGAGATTAGTTAATAATCTAAAAATGGAAGTAGAAAAAGCTAAAGAAACTGCTGACAATCTTGAAAAGCAATATTTAGAAGCCGCGGAAGAAAGAGATACCGCTTTAACGGAATTAGAAGAAGTAAAGAGAAGAAATGGGGAGTTAGAAAAGAAATTAGAACAGGCTCTTTCGGTAAGTACTTAAATAATTTTATAACAGATTTTGCGGCTTTAAGTTCCACCACTTAACATGCCATGCCTCGAAAATATGCGGGAAGTGGGGAATGGAAGTGTCCTAATGGGAATAAAGTGTTTTAACATTAGGTTTCCAGGTTCTCATTGTCTATCCTGATATATGCGGGATACAGCGTGAAGCTAAAAAAAACTGATCTTGATAGTTGCTGATTTTATTTTAAATAATAAAAAAATTCTTCACGGATGCAGATAAAATTATACATTTTACTGGGAAAATAATATTTTATTGTTTTATAACAATGTATTACATTTTTTCTATTTACTAATATTTTGTTCGCATTTAACATTTCTTTGCTTATTCCCAAATTTTCAGGATAAGATAGAAGAACTTCTCAAATCAGAGGAGCCTTTGTCTTTCTATCAAAAAAATCAACTTGACTTTTTAAAGCAGTGTAGGTTATTGAACTTAGACGTTAACTGCCCTGAAGCTCAACAACTAAAGAGTGGCCTTGCGGACGCTAATAACAATTTCGCTAATAACGCTTTTACTAACAATAACCAAGACGCCGAGGTAACAAAAAAACTCGATATTTCCTATATAAAAAAAAATAAAATGCTATTATTCTACTAAGATAAGATAACTACAAAAGTATAAATTATATTAAGCTTTTATTTTTTTTCTTTCTTGTCTGTATATTAACATTTACTTTAATAATTTTAATTATTTACTAAATTTATTAAATTTATATCAATATTTTAATATATAATATGATAAAATATTTCCAGAAACGTATATACTTACACAAATCAAGCTCTTAAATTTATGTTATAATAAGTAAACTTTTAAGACTTACTATATTATTTAGTTATTTACAGAAATTAATAATTGGTTAATTCGTGTTTTAGGGCATTATCCCAACAAGTGTTGGATCCAGACGTTCCAGTCATGCGATCAAACAACTTTCCGTGACAAAGGACGATAGTTTTGAAGAAGAAGAAGAATCAGAAGAGGAAGAGGTACTTATACATTTTTACTTCTTTATACCAATGTTATTCATATTATTAGGCGATCATAGGCGACCAAAATGCGGCCAGCTTTAATTTATTGTTAAAGCGGACAAATCTTAAACAGTCAAATCTTAACAACACGAATTATAGCTTATGATGTATTATGCTATATTACTGTAAAGTTAGATCTAAATATGTTTAATCGTTTTTACGTGAGAGTGGAATAAACATTCATCATCAAAAACTTCACATTTTTATTAAAAATTGGAAAAATAACATAAAATCTAGAATTACTTACCCTTTAAGAAATTACAAATTTAGCTTCAAATTTAATAACTAAAACTTAAAAAATGGTATTATGACTTATGAATTTTTATATTTGTTTACAGGAGGAGAGTGAGGAAAAGAAACAAAAGCGAATAGAAAAAGAAATCCGCAATATGAGAAATAGAATGCGACACTTAAAAGAAAAACAAGACAACATGAAGAGAGAAAGAATGGGTTACAAGATGGCTCTAAAAAATCAACAAGCGTGTTTAAAGTTAGTACATGTAAAAATTACATTGTGTATATTTAATCAATTGAGAAAGTTTCTATAGACTGATTAACAATAGACATTTTATTTCTTTTTAAAGGAGGATAACACTTATTATATTATGTAATATTCTTTATGTCGGCAATTTGCAAACAACTTAGATAATTGTATTATTTTCTTAGAAATTTACCGTGTTCAAAATACATATAAAATTTGACACAAATAATTTTAATTAATATTAACGAATATTCAATGAAAACTTACAGAGACGAAAAGCGTAAATTTAAGGAGCTAAAACGTGAAGTAGATAAAATGGCGGCCATGATGAAAGAAGTTGGTTCAGATGAAGATGATGAGGACGATGAAGATGACGAATCAGATGAAGAAAAGAAGAGTGGGTCCGAAGAAGAAGAGGAAACAGAGACCGAAACCGAACAAGATACCGAGAGTGAAACTGAAAGTGAAAGCGAGCCAGAGGTGAAAGATAAATTTTAAATAATAATCCATCTTTTAAATAATTAACCATCATTAGTCGATTACTATTATTTAATACCGTGGTCGCGATCTCAAAATTAACATTTAGATGCTAAACATCGTAGTATAGGCACATTCCGGCGTTGAGTTCTGGTACTCAACACGCAATGTCTCAATAATTGGGGGAGAAGTTCAGTACAAAGTGTCTTAGTGGGTAGGCAGAGAAAAACTTAGTGCAGTTTCACTGCCTGCCACGTTAAACGGGATTAAGCATAAAAGCTGCTAAGCATTATACTTGTATTTTCTATATTTATTTCAGGATGCACCTTTACCCAAAAAGAAAGATAATCTCACTAAGCGTTTGAAAAGACATGAAACAAGAGTAAACGCATTGAAGAAGGGCAACACTCTACTAATGGCTAATGTTGACCGACTAAAAGACGATGTACTGATACAGAAGGAAAAATCTGTTACACTTCAGAAGGAATTGGATTCACTTATTGAAGATTTAGATTAAGAGAATTAAAATGGAAAAACACTTCACTAAACTTTTGTGCAGCTTTCTAAATTTAAGTATAATATTTATTTATGACATAGTATAAATTATATATCTTGTAACTGAAGTCAATTTGACCATAATTTTACGTATTAATTTCACATTTTTCCCTACATTTGTTATATAATCTTATCATATAAATATCTTCAATACCTACCTACGTTTAGACTAATATGAACTGATAACGATTTGCATAATTACAATAAATGATCATTTTTATTAAACCAAAAAACACACAATAAGAGTTTAGAGTTTAGAACAATAACATTTTAAAATGTCTTTGGCGTGAATAAATGAGTTCTAAGTTTAACAATAATTATAATTTTTCTTGATATACCCACAATGGAAATAAATAAATAATTCATACGTTTATAATATTTAAAATTTATTTTTTTTAAGATCGCTTATGCATGACTAGATAAACAAATTGTTTTAAGGACAAAATTGTTTAATTATATAAATTATTAATTAATTTGTGGTAATTCTTATTTCTGTAAATTACTTATAATATTATTTTTATTGCTAGCCTTGTAAATAAGCACATATCTTTTATTAATAATACTATGCTTCTTTTAATTCCTGCTATACCTAAGTAATTTTGTATACTGTTAATTACTCAATAAATATTTTTACTTATGACATATTGTAGTTTGTTTGATATTAACCATAAACCAACAAAAAAATCAGCTTCACGCT
>FASU01007342.1:14278-25583 GCA_001486225.1 Heliconius pardalinus sergestus | reverse complement strand
AACAACATTAAATGCACAATAGAAATTCAATTATTCACTTTATCTCTAAACGATATACGAGTATTCTTTGATTAAATTTCTTTAAAAGGCAAAGGTAATCAGCTTCTACAGAATGCTAATAGCCACTGGTTAGATTCTTAGCCGTTTATCTCTAATTAGGTATGAAGGAGGATTACGATAGCGTTGGTATAATAGTTGGGTTCTGGGCGTGGCCAGAAACCGTGACCTAGATGTCTTGTCTTGACCATAGGGCACTGTGGGTGTAAACACTTTTTATCTATTATGAAACGGTTGACAGCTAACGTCATTATGACTTAATTTGTCAATGTCATAAAGAATTACATGAAAATAAATAAACAGCTTCACGCGGTATCCCGCATACAGCAAAGGGAACAGCGATTCTCCACTTTTCGCAGAATTTTTTGAAGAAATTAAGATATTAAGATATATTAAATTATTATTATATAATATAATTATTCCCTGGAGTGGGGATCGAACCTACAACTATCGCATTATAGTCACACCTTTGTGCCCCAGTACACGGCCTCAGATTATATACCACACTAGTCTCTCATCCTGTTAGACTTCCGAAATAATATTAGCTTTCCGAACTAAAAATACAGAGAATTAACAATTAAAACGCTCATTTCAAACTATTAAACAAATAACCAACACTGAGTGGCGTCTCTAATACGATTTACTAAAAGGTCGTGTTATTTGACCTAACTAAACGCAGTTGAACGCTAAATTGAGTTACAAAGGCTAGTAATAACTATGTAGCTGGAATTTAATAGTTTTTAGATGATTTATATATTGGATTCGTGAGTAAGTGGAATAATGTTTGGCGGCATACGATTGGTTGTAGATTCGATGCACATTCGACGTACTTAACGAAAAATATGTTACGACTCGAGGTTCCCTATGTCTAAGCTGCTTTGCGGGATAAAAAGTAATGCTAAAATATATGTATATGTAAATTATTATTCTTATTCTTATTTCCATTGTTCGAGAAAAACAGAAGCTTTAAGTTCAGCAAGTAATCAGTTTTAGTGTTGAAAGTAGACTCGTAACACTAGGTTTTTCCTCACTCCCCCATTATATGTGAGAGTTGCCAGAAACAAATAAATATTTGATATTATAAATAAATAAAAAAAGAAAGGAGTGTACAGTGAAAGTAATATTTTCTAAAAATATATAAAAGTATCATTAAAAGAATTCAGTTTATGTTGCTTGAATATTTATATTCTAATTATAAATCGATACTACCGCAGTATAATGTGAGCTATAAATATATTACATTAGCATGCCTTTTTTTAAATATTGTTATATTTTTTTTGTATTGGATACCAACAGATCTAAAGAAGGGTGAAAGCAAAAATACTTAATTCTTCTATTAAACGTTATCGATAAAAAGCATACTAGAGAACAAATAATTTTGGTTTTTTGTTTCCTTGTACGCAGTTATGTGGCCGTGATTAATTTAATTTCTACTCTTTATCTAATCCTGTATTAAAATATTTGCTGCACCTTTTTCCGATTTATATATAAATTAATTTCTCAAAATACTTAACGATGAAAGCGACCTAATATAAATAAGTCACGAAATTATTTATTTCAACAACATTATAAGTATCGTTAAATAATTATATTAATTAATAACGAATAACATTTTGACATTTATTAAGAACACAAATAATAATATAATTATCAGCATATTTTTTTATTGAAAGCTACAAGACTTACGTATATAACGAATCCAAAGGAATGGTTACCAACATAGTAGATGATATTGGATAAGACACTACAGATGGATTAAATTCTAGAGCAAACTATCTATTCAAACTCTTCATCCTACAAAGCTGTGCTAAAATCGATAGTTTGGTTCTGTGACCACAAGTCCACTTCGAATTTAAATGTAAACGCAACACCACCCTCGCCTTCACTAGACCGAACATCAATAAGAACAATGCCGATACCAAGTATACTTACTTCGACATTACAGTATTACTAATAATATTTATATTAACATATTTTTTTGTGATTTTTCTGTATTTTAATCATCTTTCTATTCTTCCCACTCATATGGTAATGCATGTAGGGTGGCAACATTACTACATTTTGCCACCCCTTCATAGTGTTTTATTTAATGAAACAAGTGAAGTTTTTATACTGTCATTTTATCATTTACATATATTCTATTAGATATTTTAATATCCTACTTATTTAGATAATAATAAGCGATGACTGACAAATTACGGGTTTAACAAACAATAATGCTTACAATATTGAAAATAGTATTATTTCGATAAAACATAATATTATTTTAATACCAGCAATAGCTCGTGGCGTATAATTTAGAATGCATCGTGTATATAGACTGTATAATTAAGTAAATTTAATTTTCTTCGACAGATTATATGCTATATAAATTATATTCTATTAGTTCTGAAAATTATTGATGAAACTATTAAAAGGTAGTTGTATTTTTAATTTTACAGTTTAATAAAAATTGCCCACATTGCAATGGTAGAAAGAAGAGATAGGACATTTAACAGACATTGTCCAAAGGATAGCTTGCTTGTTAATCATACTGGGAAAACGTAATATTTCTTTTAAATTTTCCGTAATTATGATTCAAAACCACAACGATACAAGTACCTAAATAGTTAGTAAACATTACTATAGTTTATATACTTACATAAAATAAATTGATTATCTGTAAAACCACAGACTATAAAAGGTACCTACTACGAGTATGTTATAAGATCACCTGTCACGCAGAAAGAATATAAATAATGCTTATACATGTGTTCCGAATAATATATCTTCGAGGTGTATCGTGAAATTAGAATGTCAAACCTTACGCTTCATCTCGCGATATGATATTCCCATTCCATATTATATATTATACTATGTAAGGACTTTGACTCTGTCTGAGTGAACGTGAGATATGCGATCAGAAAATTTAATTTATTTAATTTTCTTCATTTTTATAGAAAGTATTACTGAAAATGTGTAAAGATATTTTTTTATACACATGTAGTTTTGTTATATTTCTATGACTGAAATTCGAATACACAGTTTTCATTTTTATGATCAAACACTTTTCACCTGTTGCAACCATGGTGGCTTCTTTTTACCAGACCGCAAAGGAAGGGTTATTTTTTCTTTTTAATCTAATTATTCTTATATGTCAGTATTTCTCGTCTTCCAATAGCACCAATAGCATAAAGTTGGGTGATTTTTATTTCTTTAGGTACGTGTGTAAACCAGAAAGTTAAACGATCAATTAAAAAAAAAACAAATGAAAACGGAAAACGCGGTCATACTTATTGAACGAACACTGAAGAAAACGTCATAGAAATGGTTCCAGTTGATAACGTCCAAAAAATACAACAAGAAATAGAAATAATACAATCAAAAAATAAATAAAATTTTCCTATTTCCTAACAAATATTTGTTTGTAAACATATTATATTACATACCGAACGCACGGGCGACACGGAGGATAGAGGCACTTCAATATTGCGGTGATGACATTCTAAGGCATTAAGGTATGATGTTGCGATGTAATCTTATTTTAGAATGCAATAACAGTTGAATTACATTATGTCTGGCTTACCTCGTATAAATTATATTATTTTAATAGTTAATTATTAACAACGTAGCGTTTAAAAAGTGTAATAGATAATTACTATTTCATTATATTTTAATCCTCAAAAAGTTGAGCAAAAAGAGTTTATTCAAAATTAATTTAGTAATTTTAGATAAATCATATAATAAATTTTATAAAACATTCAATTACTATAGCAAAACAAAAGGGTAAAATATCTTAAAATTTATTGTATTAAGTTTTCTTTTTAATTAAACACGATTTAATGGCACTATAAAAGGTAGCCGGTAAAGAATGAAATAAAATGTAAAGACTTATTTTACGTAACAGAAATATATATATATTTTGAAATATCTTTCGTATAGCGTTGCCTCCATGTAAAACAATAAGAATAAAAGAACTGAAACATATATACCTTTATATATATATAAATATATACATATCCAAGTGATTTAAAAATCACAATAGAATGATAAGAGATAAACGAATTACGCCCTTCGACATACATACGTAGGTAAGCCGGAATATCTTTATTATTTGCTTAAACAGTTCAATAAAATATTACAGGTATTAATACTTACTCAATTAAAACAATATCCCTTTCTGTAATCCGTTCACGTGCACACACGGTGTTTCAGCTAACACTTTTCAACTAAACATAAATATTATAAAACCCATACGATTCGCGATAATCTTAATTATGTTATTATACATTAAAAAATAACGTTAAACCGACATTTTAGAGCAGAGAGACGAAGAAAATTCGCGGAAAAAATAGAGTTGGCGACGTGCGTGCTCCGTATATGACGATCGCGGGGCTACTGATGAGTCTGCCATTGATAACGTCGAACGATACGGTTACCCCAAGGAAAATGGAAAACAATGGAAACTGTAGCGCGGCTCTATTATATTGTACATTGGATAATGAAAAATTCTACCCGCTTTACTATTATACTTTTCATAACATTTTGATTGTGAAAAATTAAACATGGTTATTTATTTTGAATGATTAATTACTTTATATGTGATAAGATAGTGGATTTTCAGGTATTAGTGTTTTATAAATAAGATTTTTTACCCTAATATAAAACTATTATACGATATTCTATAAAAATCCAGGTACGAAATACAAATAGTGGGTCGCCGAATAATATTACACGTATTTCTATTTTTATTTCCGTTCATTCACGCGCTGCCCTTAAATTTGCACGTCGTCCGTTGAAACAGGAAACGTCGAAAATAAATAGTTAGAAAATATCTCGATATAAACTATAATCCGGTAGCTTATACTTTCCTAGAAAAGTGTCTCAGTTAGCATGATTGTTGCGAATTCAAATCCCATTTGGGTTTTTTAAAATATTTTATAAAATAATTAGAATGAAACAGTTTTAGTTGCTTAAATATTTAGAAAAACGACATCATAATCGTTTTACATAAAAAAATATATTTTAATGATAAACAATTAGGACAATTATTAAGTTTTATAGAGCCATATATTTCAAGCGATATTTGAATACTCTTGTAGAAGAATATGTCATTTTCCTTGGCTGCTTAGACAAAGCACAACGTAGAGTTTCATTATTCTTTACACAATATCTATACAATGGACATAGAGTGGAGAGTTTTAAGTAACTTAAAGTATCTTTAACTTTTAACGACAAAAATATATAAAATTCTAATTATTTCAAGGACTAATACATTTACGTATGACACATCTGACCCATTACAAGTAATATAAATTACGAGGTGTCAGGCCGACCTCTTGACCTCAATTCACACTCCTATCCACCAAGTAAGATGATAATAATAAAACAAGCGTCTGCTCTACCCACAGCTATATATCCTTGAGCTAACAGGTTGTATTACAGATTATCTTTACACTTAGCTCTACCAGATCGTATTATTATGAGGAGAGATATAAAGATCTTAATGAAGTAGGTATAAGGAGAATAGATTATGAAAAAAATAAGTGTTTATAATTAAATACTGATTTGTTATTGAATTACTTGGCATATATTATAATTTACTTTACTACGTGGCACAAGTGTGCAACTGTAAACGCGACGGTTGTAGGTTCGAATCCCATTTGAAGAAATTAAATATTTAATATTATCATTTGCTCACTCTGGTAATCAGACAAAGCGTGGCGTTGAGCTCTGCCACTCAATGCTCAATGGTTGGCTAATCTGATGGAAAGTGAAGAACAGAGTGCCCTAATGGGAACGGTATCTCTTAAGACTAGGTTCCTAGGTTCCATAAAAATTCCTACACGAAATATATCTGCTAACGTATACAAAATGGAATCACTTCGTTTACTCTATATTAGTCTCTGATAGTGACAGAAATTAACACCACATTGATGTTTACCAGGTTGGAATAATGCCTTAATTTAGTGACAATGCATATATCCATTGCATATACCTAGGATTTAGAGCTATAATCTCTACTTGACAAAAGACTAAAATACTACAGTATTATAGATGTTTGTGTCTTATTGTACAGTATAGAATATGGTTATGGTATCAGTTTTTTAATTTAAACTTTAAAACTTATAACTGTAATATAATTAATTCTAAGAGTTCCACAACCTATCATGTATAATTTCAAATTGGTAGAAAAAAGAAAATGTAAATTAATATAATTAAAAATGTAAATTAATATAATTATTATAGAGCAATAGTTTCCTAATATAGGAAACTATTGCTCTATCTCATCTCTTCTCCTGCGATGTGAAGATAAAATAATATTGGTTATTCATATGATCGAATCTTTGTACCGCAAGTATGATAAAATAAGAATATTGAAAAATACGATCCAACCCTAAAGCAATTTTTCATTTGCATTTTTCTTCTTTTAACTCTGGGATCAACTAATTTTTCTGGAGCTAAATTAGTTTTTCAAGTGCCGCTACTACAAATCTTGCTGAGTGCGAGTACTTAGCCTTAGTAAAGATTAATTTATTTTATAATATGTGTATGATTTTGTAAACAGTAAGGGTTTCACTTTAAAATTTAAATTAAAACTGTTTTTATGATCGATATTCCAGTATATTTATGTATATTTGACATTCAAGTCCTAATTATTCAAAGATTTATGCAAAGTAATTGTACTTAGCTCAAACAACGTTTTTGTGCTCATATTCAAGCTTGATTTTACTTTTGTAATAAAATATATAAAGTAATAAATTAGTATTAGAATTATTCTTGCTACACTAAACTTAAAAAACTAAAACAACAATCTACTTTTTTCCCATTCTTCTCTATTGTGAAATAAAAATGAGATAAAACAAACCTTAGCTTCACTTTGACTGACCAGTTTGAATAGAAACAAAAATATTTGAAAAACATATGATATAAAAAAAGTAATAATATGTATTTTAATAAACGGGAAGGAATACGCTAATATAAACATATTAATGAATATATGCATAAATATATTATACAAGTTACTCATATTTTATTAATATTCATAAGATAAAAAAAAACTTTTAATAAAATCTAAAGCTTAAAATTAACAACAATTATTTCTTAAAAACATTTACACCGTGATATATTTTCGTATAAAACCATTTATCATATTTTTTTTAAAGGGGTTGCCTTAAAATATACGAGCGTGACATGAAAAGCGTGAGGGTATCTAATGTAATTATGATTATAGAAAGGTTTTGGGGAAGTGGATGTGTTTATACAAATTATTATATTAATATAAATAAATATGTTTAAATTTACAAACATAAATTTAATTGTTAAAAATAACTGTTTCTTTTTATTTTATTTATAATTTAGACACTCCTTTAGTTTATTAAGCTATTTCTTTTTCAATTTTTGAGGGAAAATTATATATTTTTAATATTTACTTACTTTATTAAGATTTGCAAACATTATCAATGTAGATTTAGTATGTATTTTGATTCAGTCACTATACCTGAAGGAACTTTATTCTACTAAATCTGGACGACGGGCCACGGACAAGCTCAGCTATTATTAATTTAGCCGCAACTTTAATTAATCTCACCCATTGCAGATTCCCACGGCCGCGGCCCTACATCCAGCTATGAATTGCGACTGACATGACTTATCATCAAAACCAAGTTTCCATTTAGTTCTCCATCATAATATTAATTTTCTGTAAATGTTGGTAAAATCATGTATTTATTTCTGTAAGAGGGTTCTTGTTTTCAATGAGTATGTATGATTGATATATTAAAATATATATTTAAAAGACAAAGTGACTAATAATGGCGAAAAACATTGTTATTTTTTTATATATTTAAGTATAAATTGCTTGTTGGCGAAATTTACACAGTTTTTATTTATTCAACGTAGATACATCGAGTTATATAAAAATATTTACTGTTATAGACGCAACAACTGCGCTCCGATGGTGTCTTGTCTATACGAGACGAAGAATTCATTATATTGAAACAAATGTCATTTAACTTTACCCAGGCAGCCAAGTCTTAGCTCTTAGAAAGCGAGTGCAATACGAATACTTGTATACGAGTATACAACTTGAAAAAGAAAAGAACTATGAATGAAAGAAATATATTATTACAACAATTTAAGATCTCTTTATATAATACCAGCGCTTTGAAATGACTTCCCTTAAATTTATTAAGTGAAATGATTATTATTTTCTGCTTTAACAGCTTCTCAGAATGTTTTTTTATTATCAGAATAGAATTGGCTCTCTTATTTTAGAGCTGCATCCATTGTTATGGAATATTTTACAATAATAGATAAATACACATAGGGCTTTGATATACATTTAGTGTTGAGTCGAGTGTTAAGCTTGTCGCCCGTCGCTCTCCGCCGAATTCTGGAAGTATTGGGTGTTAAGAGGCGGAACCTAACCTCGCACTTCACCTCGGTACCAGAACGAAGAATTGAAAATATTATTTCATTATAATATTTCATCTTCTCGAGTGGTAATCGAAGTTTGAACCGAACACCTGTTGCTTTTAGAGTTACACGCTACGGGTTACTCAATTAAATGTAGGTACGAGGACATGTGATAAGAACAATAAAAAAAAACATATTTTTAACACTACTGTATTTCATCATATTTATTCTTTATGAATTCATTTTTTTGACGTACGCAATACTTCATCAAATGATACATTTGCATATTGGGTATTTTTTGTAAGCCATTGTAACTCATAATACGATCTACAAAAAGGACTACAATCCTATTTAATGTTACGCATTGCTGTATTCTTTTTTCGTTGAAAATAATTTTTAGATACTATAGAGGATGATCGATTTACAATACTTGTAATATATGGAACGATCACTCACGATGGCTTATCCAGTTAATATAAAAGGCTATAAAAGTATGTCAGTTGGTCCTATTAATTTTCTAATTATAAATTGATTAACTTTGCATAACGTAACTTTGTAATCGAACAAGTATTAATTACAGAAATAGAGTTCATAGAGTAGTTTTTGTTCTGCTTTTTAAATATTTTCTTAATGAAAATTTTAGAAAAAAAAGATTTTCTAAATTCTGTCTTCTTCTAGGAAAAGGCCCTTTAGGTAGGTTAGGTATAAATTGCTACAAAAACCCAAATATCTGCTTACTAATAATAAGTATCATTAGCTATCTTATAATATTTCCAATGCCAGACAAGCTAAAATTATATTTATCTGTAGCTTGCGCCAAACGGATATTGTGCAACGGGTTTTAGGTTTACAGGAGAGAGACACCTCGTGACGATCTACAGCATAAATATTTAATTTTATCCAAATTCCCGATAGATGGCACTAAAATGAAGAAATTGATATTTCTATCGGAATTGATATTTATTTCTTTTAATGTAGCAGAAAGTGAGTGAGGCAGCGCGACGGTAGTGATTTCGATTCCCTCTCGGATGAATAATTTATTATTTATTAAATCTTAGTATTAGTTCTACTTTGCTATGTGCGGGATATATTTAAAAACAATAAAGATTATCTTATTATAGACTACTATAGCGCAGTATGCAAAAGGAAAGATTATAGATCGTTTCGATCGTTATAGATTTAATTTTTCTTCTGCATTTTCCATATTATATGAGTAAATCTCTCTTTTGCTTGTTTGTATTTTCTACAATCATTATTACTACAAAAACAGTAAATAGGAAAATAACAATAAAAAAATAAATTATAGAAGAAAATAGCGACAATGTGATTTTACGACGCTTTTTATAGCCATGTATACGTTTTGCAAAGGTAAGTAACACGTACAATATACTCGTAGTGTAATCGTTTTATAGTGAGCAATTTTTCTTAACGATTTAGAAATAAATCATAATATGAATAACATAATATTTTTTCAGCTTCACGCATATAGAAGTGTAGGCAGAGGGATCCTAGTGTTAAGTTATTGCGCTCGCCACGTTCTGCCAAATTTTAGAGGTATTGCAGGTTGGGAGGCAAAACTCAACGCTGTGCTTTGCCTCGACACCTAAGCGAAGCAATGAAACATTAAATATTTCATTTCCTCGAGTGGACATCGACCCCATAACTTTACAGTTACACTTGCCCCTGCGCTACGAACGGCCGAATATTATAAAATGATTTTCGCATACACAAATACATACACCTTACTGTATAAAGAGTTTACATAAATAGTAAATGAAAAACTGAAAGAAGCAGATTAAATATGTACCTAAAGATATTCAAATTAAAGCACTTAAATAAATAATATTTAGATTTTCGGCAAGTATTGTCACAATTAAAAAAAAATACTTTTATTAAGCAAAAGTAGGCATTCTGGCACAGATGCGTCATGATCATATAAGCATACCAACAGTATATTTTCAGAACAAGATTACGTCGCGAAAAGAAAATGAATACGTTTCTCCAGACAAATTGACAAGTAAGAGATACCGAATGATAAACTTAAGTGAATATGAACCTAAATTAACAATGATATATAAATCAGCTTTACGTTGTATCCCCCATATAGCCTTCCCTGTAAGAGGGAACGTAGTGTTAAGACACTGCGTTCCCCGCTTCCTACCGAATTTTTCGAGTTATTAACAAAGATCGAGTTTTAATATGTAATATTTTTGTTAACTTTCTTCATTTTATAGAAACGTTTATTAAAAGTGGAAATGATTGAAGAATAAATAATTTGAATAATATATCTATAATATGTATAAGCAAATGTATGTATTGTAATTAATTAATAAGAAAAGATTCTTAATCTTCATCAAATAAGCTTTTAATAAATCGACTAACCTTTTAAAAAAAACGAAAGACACCTTAGAAATATCAAAACCAGGAGGTGCTTACTCTAGTTAAAATAAATTTGTAAATGGTCCTACACAGAATTTCTAAGTAATAATCCAATATAAAGTTATTTTATACGAAGAATTTAAAATGTTCTTGAATAACTTATATAATTTTTATCGCCTGTTTATAGGTACTATAGCACTGTTCGCACCATTAAAATAAAACGGAGAAGTGAGAGTATGGTTCTTGCAATTAAAAATAATTGTTCAGGTAGAGCCCATTTACACGAAAGCAGCGGCTACGTTGTACATATTTCTATAAGAAGTGCGTAAATTTCTTAAGTAAAAATTTATACAATTCATCTTATTAAATGATACATTATTTAGAGTATTTACTATATTAGTGTATCATTATATCTTATGAGATTATCACAGAACCTACGTAAATAAATCAAATCAAATTAGCTTCACGCTAT
>FASU01007314.1:5416-16418 GCA_001486225.1 Heliconius pardalinus sergestus | reverse complement strand
CAAAGTGCGGCGTTGAGTTACTCCACTTAACAACGCAATGCCTCCAGAATTCGGTAGAAAGTAGGAAATGGAAGTGTCTTAACTCTAAGTTCACAGATTCTCTCCGCCCAGTGTGAAGTTGAAAAAAAAGAAAATAAATTATTTAAACTCACCGCCTTTCACTTTCCTCATTAGGAAACCTATACAAAAAGTCCCTGTCATTCTTCAACCATAAAACGTATGAGTCTGGCCCATCCAGGAACACCTTGCCTTGACCACACGGCAGGCGCGCATCACGTCCTCGAACGGCACGGAGAACCACTACTTCTGTGTTTAAAATATAAAATACTATACAAAATGTTTTAATATTTATATTTTTTTTATATGGTGATACCATTTAAAAAAAAGTAATAATTGTATGTCAATGCATGTTGATTTCATACTTAGAAACTTTGCAAATACGTCATTGTTGCACCAAATGAGCATACATATGATAATAATATGGTTACTTGATTAGATAGAGGGGGGCTCGGATAGTGGAAGTGAGTCTTAATAAACTTTTAAAGTGGTCTTTAAGCCTAGACTGGGTCACAACTCACAGGTCTTAGCATAGATCCCGATGGGCACTCGCACGGTAAATCATAGAAAATAAAATGCTATTTTTATTTGCCATAATATAATTTTGCACTTCAACCAGGGAATACCTAGTAATGCCTCAGTTAATCATTTTTCATTATATTGTATTCTTAGGCCAAAAAGATAAAAAAATGTAAATATTCCTCAATTTCACCCCAAAAACTACGTCACAATAGCTTATTTGAATAAAGTAATTGTCCACAACTCTTACAATAATTAAAGAGTAATATTAACACAGCGAGGCCGTCATGGCGCAGGAGTACAAAGGTGTGACTGTAACGCGGCAGTTTTGTGTTCGATCCCCAGTCGAAGGAATGAATCATTATCTCGAAAAATTTGGCGAAAAGTAGAGTACGGTCTCAACACTAGGTTCCTCTGCCTAGCTTGCTATATTAAGGTATCCCTAATTCATTTCCACAAACAATTCAAACAAACAAACAAATGAAAGAAAATATATATTTAAATATTAAAAATGACTAATTCGAACAATTATCTTTTTTGTGACTCATATAGTAATTAGTGTTAATTGTAGTAGTTTTGTAGCCTCATAGATTTTTTTTAATGACTCACAAAACGTAGAAGTATATTGTGTTATGTATTATCAATAGTTTTGACAAACAAACATTTCGAATAATAAGATTTTTTCTGTAAGATATCTCATATTCTTGGAATTTTCGTATTAATTCTGGATTGACAATAAATAAAATTATAATTACGTTAGATAAGTAGGTAGGCACTTTCTATAAATGATGACGAAATTAAATTAATTTCTTAGTTTTTGAGCTTTCTTGTACAAAGCTTTTTTAGGAAATCAAAAATGTAATATTTCTTCGCATTATAAAATTTTCCTATTAAATTAGATCTAAAGATACACATATACCTACTATAGTAAAATTAAACATACCTGAGTCTAAGGCGACAACGTTCCTATAGAGGCATACGCAGAGCAGAAATCCGTAATACATTGTAAAAGAAGCTGCAAAGAAAATAATAAGAATTTTAAAGCAGCAGGAAAGGGACGAAGTTCGATTCATGCTTGGGGAAAAAATATTATTTTCATTTCCTCCCTCTGATAACAAAACCCAGCGTGGCGTTGAGTTCTATCACTCAACGCAATGTCTTAGAACGTAGGCGGAAAGTGTGGAACGGAGTGTCTTAACATTTGGTTTTCATTAAAAAAAAGATAAAAAGAACATAAAATAAAGCTATAACACTTAGTATTTTATAACAGTACTAGCGAAATAAATATCACCCAAAAATTCTTGTTTCTTTATACCGTCATGAAAAGTTTTTTGAACAACCAATTAATTTAAAAAGTCAGCACTCTCAGCCCTGCAGGAAGCTACCAATTTATTTTTGTTATGTTCACGCATCTCGCACGTAAAGTGAGGTAGGCAGATATGATCTGGCAATACATCACTTTAATACCCGCTTTCCAGAGGCATTGCATGTTGATGACGGAACTCAACGCCGCAATTCATTTTACTTAACTTATAACGATATGTTTAGTCACTTCTAATCGCATGTTTCACTTATAAAGTATGCCACGGTACCACCAAACCAACAGTACATAAAAATAAGATTGAGTCATAATAAAAGAACTAGCTCAATCAACCCTACGACATAGTAAATACCAACATAAGTTGATCTTTCATTCGCAAAGCTTTCTTTTTAATCTAATCCGTTAGTTTAAACGCTAAGGGGGCAAAGGGGTCAAGTTAGGTTAGAAATAAAGAAGTGCATTCATACACGCAACCACCCTCACTTTGGGGGTGAGTCATGTATAGTATTGTCGTAAAACGGGCCTATTTATAGTAAACACGGCTTGTGAGTCTTTTAATAGAATTAGCATTGAAATGTTAGTTTTGGCGTTTTTTCGGATTAAATTAGAATTTTGGTGGTTTGGACTTGATGAAGGGAATTCGCATAGCGTTTATATAGTTGTTATCATATAATATAAGTTTATTTGACTTTAATAATGTTTTAAAAGACAAAATATATATTTGTTTTTTCAATTATTTTTTTTCGATACAGAAATAAGAAACGAAAAGAGATTTTATTTCTAAGGTCTGTACGTACATAATTATATCTTCTTCAAATACTAATAATATTTTTGAATATGAATTAATATCATCATATCATCAATCACTCATATCATCATATCATATTTTGTAACAACATTATTTTAATAAGGTAGATCAATTTCATAATAGAGATCAATTATACATGATTGAGCTGAATAGGTTTCTCGCATTTCGCGAAGTAATCAAAAATATAATAGCCCGAGATCCCAGGGCCCCCAGAACTATGTCATTTTAGCAAAGCTGAAATTTTGAGGACTATTTGTCTATATGTAATTAAGATACTTACTTGAAAATGGGCCCCTTTCAGAGGTAACGCTAAATAAAGGCAGGCAGGCCCACACAATGGGTCTGGTAATATTTTTTTTTTTTTACATTTTGTTTCAAGAACATATTTAAATACGAGCATGTACCTACTTTAAGTTGGCGTTACCTCTGAAAAGGCCCCACTTTCAAGTTAGTAAGTACGTATACAGTCTTGACTACATATTAGACTATTAATTTTGAAAGTTTTAGTTTTGCTAAAATGAAAAAATACTGTTAGTTTACTGTACTGTCAGGGCCCCCCTGAGATCTTAGGCTATAAGGTGTCATTTTATAGTTTACTTTTCGGGACAACGTTCTAAGCCCAATATGCAATGTTTTGTCTAAATAGATTTTATTTTTGTTTTTAACCAATTAAATAAAAGTAAAAATACAAGTTTCATTTTGTAAATTTATCTACTAAGTAACTGTAACAAAGTCAAAGTTAAAGTCAAAGTCAATTATTTTAAGTGTGCTACTTTTATGTAATATTATAAATTACATTTAATAAATTATAGCACCCAAATTTGGAACGGAACGGAGTGTATTAACACTAGGTTCCAATGTTAAAAACACTGTTGCTACATTATCCTCTATAATAAGTATTTATCAATAGTTATTATTTATTAAACAATCGAAATTAAACATGTCTAATATATGGTGCGTATTATGGCATGTAGTATTTTTATAATAAAGAAAGGAAACTTATTATTTTAATAATAAAAATAAGTAAACATGTAATAACAAGTATAAATGCCACTGATTGTAAATTCCAAGTTATTTTTTTAAATTGAATTACACTACATGTTGATTTACAAAATACTTTCTTACAAACACTAAGTTAAAAACTAAGTTTAAGTAAAGTATGAAAAAATATTTTAAAAAACATAACACAAAAAATCGCAATGCATAAAAAATATTGAAATACCCACATAAATCTTATCAAAACAAAAAAACACTTCAAATCATCAAAACACTTATTTTATTTTTATTTTATTTTAACAATAAAATTTTAAATATTAATGTTATAAAATATTTCATAAATCTCTAAATACAGTTAATTGATCTTACCTCGAAACATAGTGTAAATAGTCCCGTACGAGTATGTGGCACCACAGACCGCGTGTGTCGCTCTCTAAAACTTTATTTCAAATAAACTTTCCACATCCACCCATTAACGCCAGGTATCGTGCTTTTCAACTAGGACCACTAAGGAAGAGGATTTTTATTTTTTTTCTAATATAAATTAACTTCACGCTGTATCCAGCACACAGCAGAGTAGGCAGAGGGGACTCAGTGATAAGACACTCCGTTTTCCATTTTCTAAATATTATTTGTGAAGTTTTTTCAAAACATGTTATATAAATTCAAAACATATTTTTTCTTTACTTTATCAATTTTTAGTATCAGGTGTAAGTAAATAATATCAAATGATATTGTATACGTATATATACGTATGGAAATGTTCAGGATTCAATTCTCAAATAGGGTAAGTACTAAATAGAAAAATATTGAAAAGAAGTTTCTGTATATAATAACAATTTAACTTGCATAAAAACTATATGAACGCAATGTTCATAAAAATTGCGAAACCTTAAGATATTGCATTTTTCTATTATAAATGATTTCGGAATAAATGTCCTATCCATACTTTGTTACCCACGCATGCTTGGTACCCTGTTTTCAAATTAGAAGGACGATCATTCTTATTTTAACTTTCGTCGTAATCATAATAATTTTAAAGTTCATTTTATAGTGACAAAACCTTCTCTTTGGTCTTTTTGCAGCTTTTAAACATGTTTGATATGATCCAGCCATATAGAAAGACCTGGGTTAAGTAATAAAATATATAAAGTCTATAGGTCATTCTAACATGGTTCCTGGATTTGAGTACAAGGGTGTTTTCTTGTTCCCCTATAGCGCATATCGCCAGTTCGTTAAAACCCTTTTCATGAAGTGTGCATTCGAGCAATTACAATTAGGAGGCCTTGTCAGACTGCTTTTTATATGTTTCTCGGAGCTTAAAACCGTAATTTTGATAAAAAGATTTTGCTTTCCGAGAATCATCTTGAGAACTCAGATGGAACTCAACGCCGAACTTTGTCTTGTCACAAGAGCGAGCAAATGTAGATAATCCGTTTTCCCGAGTGGAATTCTTAATACCCACTTTTCGGATGGGAGCATCTAGCAATATTTTCCAGGGGGGCTTGGACTTTAACTTGAACAAATCATGTTAAGGTTTCTTGTTTTTTGGATATTTTTTTATTATTAAAACTTTTGGGATGGGCACAACTCTATTCTGGAGTGGACACGGACCAAATGCCTAAACGCCCATGACTACTCAGTATCACTACATATATTTCTTATCACCTATATAGGTATTCCTATTATAAATTTTTCGTTAAAAGTTTTCGCCGAAATCGTTTTACAAATGGCACTATCAAAAAATAGCTAAGGACTCTACAAGCGTGGCTATTAGCGAACAATTCTGAAGGGTCATATAGCCGGTTCAATTCCCGGCGAACATATGTAGGTACATACTTTTGATTTCTACAGAACCCTTTTTGTAAGAAATATAATAAACTGAAGTGATCGCTTTGACGGTTGAAATCGGAGAGCGTGCCTTAGTAAAGAACTCGCTGACGGGTGGATTTAATCACGATTAAGTTGTTTTGTTTGCAAATACGCTGTTTTATTATATTGTTGGGTGAAACGGATTTGACACGTTGAACTTCGATAGGATGGTTATGGGTTCGAATATGAATTTGGATTATGTTGCATTAATAATACTGTCTTCTTCTTCTTCCTGGCATTCATCTCGGCTATTGCCAGGGTCTGCCTTCCTACTCAACTTACTCCAATTTGCACGGTCTTTTGCGTCCTGGGTGGTTAGACCATTGGCTCTCATGTCTTGCATCACTGCATCCTTGAGCGTCCGGGAGGTCTCACTCCAGGAACTGATATAATAAGGCACTTGCATCCAACATAGTTCTTAGGCCAGCGCGTAACGTGGCCAAACCATCTCAGTTATAAGTTTAATAATACGAAATCAAATCTAATCTAGACAGTTTTTTAAAAATGTATCAACAAGTGGGATTCGAACCTATACTTCCTCAACGGTGGCATCAGTCAAGTATTGACGACATACTATCACATAATACTTAGATCTCCAAGATCCAACCCTAAAATACTAAATTAAACCAAAAACATCCACACATAATTAAAACTGCTAATTTCTACAAAACATTTTCTACCTTGTTTCATTAACAAATTTGACAGAATTATTATGATTGTAAACTACGTACAATGTTCAAAGAACTATTTGTCGTAAGGGGTGGTGTTGTTGGGGGTAGTTTAGTGACTCATACGTGAATCATTCGGCTAGAACGAATTTTGATTATACTTAGCGCGTTAGATTAGCATACGGTCTTTTACTATTAGTGTTTCATTGTGTAAGTCTTTACTTAGGTATGTTTCTATAGTTTTCATTTAATAATACACTTTTATTTGTAATAAATGAAAATATCACTTTTAAACAATTTGTGTAATACGTGACTTCGTGAAAACTTTCTTTAAATTCATTTATACGAAAATAAATAATAATCTATTCTTCTAATATCGTAACTGATCGTTGTCTGCACATGGAAGATATATAAGAAACATTGTTGTTAGGTACATTTACTTAACTCAAAACAGTTTTAAAAATGTTATCTGTCCGATTGCGCACGCTAATCTAAGGAATAGCTTAACCGATTTAAATGCAATTTTCACAATTGTAAAAGTTTTGGAAAATTTCCCTTAACATTTTGTATTTATTTATAAACAAGTTATTTTAATATAAAGTATTTTGTTTGGCTAAATTGATAAAAAATAACTCTTTTATTGAATTAGAAAAGTATTAACTTTTCTATGGAATATAATGTAATGTTAATTAACATTATTTCTGTTTTACAGTAAAAGTTAGATCGGATAAATAAAAAACCACATTTTACCACAAAACATTTTTATTTCATAAATGAAAAGGATTTAAAACAAAACTCTTCAAGCAACAAATAATAATATATAATCGCGTAATAAAATGCATCTAATAGGCTCTAGCCCAAATATTTTAAAAGTAACTAGTAATTTAGTCCCGAGAGCTCGACGGACAAACGTTTAAAGCAATACATACAATACAAGTTACTCGCATTGACTCCTAGAAATCAAATCACATAATAATTATGTTACTCTTATACATATACATACATACATACATTAAAAACTCTAACAGCGCTCTCGACGCCGTTCATATTCGTCGGTTAGATGTTTTTTTTTTATCAGAAGAGAAAATCTATGCATTCTTAAACAAATGCAAACTTTGACGTTCGATCGGAGACATCGCGCCTCCAATAAAATTCTATAAAAATAAAACTGAAAGACGCAACCCGACGCCGTATTACTCAAACGGTCAACAATTACCATCAGATTCCAAACCACTTAATTATATTATGAACGATATTATACATTCATTTAGTAATGGGACACAAATTATGCAATTTTTTGATTGATTAAAAAAAAACAATATTACAGTATTTACATACTTTACAAAATGTAAAAAAATAATTTATATCATGTCACAACAATTTTATTTATTTAAATTGAATATTTATGTATTGCTTTCTAAAAATACAATCAATTAAAAAAAACATAAAACCAATAAAACAAAGAAAACATATTGTGTCTCAAAACATAAGTGCTAACATAAACTATGCTAATAATAAATAAAGTAATCACAAGTTTACATAAATAATCTAATGATTAAGATAATGATTTACACTCGATATAGATCTTTCGGAAACTCGATGTACATTTGGTTATAAATTAGTATATTTATTTTTTACCAAACAATAAATAAAACTTGACACGTCGCCGCCATCTTTGACGTTTGACGTGAATGATTAAGGTCTTTAAACAGACCATGTCATAGATACAAAATTAACTTTTCCTAGGAAAAAAATGAACCAAAACCAATTTGGTATGAACTATACAATATCATTTGCTCGCAGGAAGCTACGGGTCAGATATTTTTATATCTATCAAAGCGTCTATCACTGCTCCATGTACAGATGGACGCGCGTAACATTATTTAAAAATGAAAATATCCTATTTTAGTTAACTTTTGTATATGAATGGGTTATATCGCTAATCCAATCGAGCACAGATTATAATAAAATAGTTGTCGGAGAAATTAAATTATATTTAATTGCGCACAATGCTTATGAAAACAAAAATTAATCAAATAATGGAATTCATTATAAAGTATTTAGCTAAAATCTTCAAGCAACATCGCGATATTCCTTCATCAGAATAAATAAAAAATATTATTTATTCTATTTTAGATTAATTGGATTAGCGGTTAAATTTGTTAAACGCTTATCGTAGAACATTTTCTAGGCAACAATAATACATTAATGGTTGTCATTTTATACAAATGGAAATAAATTATATATGTAGATAAAAAATATGTAAAATTTTCGAAATAAAAATGTTAAAACAATATATAAATAAGTTTTAAAATAATAAATTACAAATATATAAAGAAAATGTGTAAAAAAATTAATTTATCGTTGAATTTAAACATTGTTTTCCATAGGTACGTGTATAATATACAGAAATTGATAAAATATTTTTATTTCGTAAATCATTATGCGGGCCAAAGTGTTATTGCACGTAAATTATTAATAATTGCACAAAATATTATTTCATCTTACACTTCATATAGTCGCTGTGACTATTAGAAAAAAGAACTCGTTGAGATCACAATAAAAGATGTTAACAACATACAACTAGTTTTCTCGAAAAAACAAATATTAATAAGAAATAAGAATGCGAAAAAAACCGCATTGTTATTAAAATTTAAAATCGCATTGTTAAAAAACTATATAAAAAATTAATAATATAAATCGATATTCTATCAAATAACATAAAGTAAATTGTTTTATGTATTATTTACAATCGGCGTAGAGTTGTATCTCTCAGCTGTATGTATTGTACACACTTACATAATTTATACATTTTTCTTCTGTATATAGAGAAATACATAGATGTATATCACCAGCCTTAGGTATCGCCCACCATTATATACCGAAAATATATAAACATTCTAGCATTATTAACACGACCGAAGCGTTGATCGTTGAAACTGCTTACATAAACTAAGTTAACAGTAGTTAGAGCGTTCCTAAATATCTCTTAAATACCCAGTGATAAGTTTATTTTAATTTAATAAAACAAAGAATTTGTATGAAAGACGAAGATACAGACTATAAATTCTCGTGTACCAGTCGTCCACTCGTCCACAGACAAAAAATTACAGCAATAATATAATAATTAATTAATTTTACAAACTTATTAGAATATAAAACACTTGCGTATTTTTTAAACATTTTTAATAGATGATATTTAAATATCACTTTTATTCTTACATCAACAACTATCCACTATAATAAAAAATTAGAACTCACTCGGGTGTGTATTAGACCACTAGCGTACAAATCGATATATTATATTAACATTAAAGAAATCTATACAATATATGATCTATACAAACATACGTCAAAATTATAGCGAAAATATAAAATAATGCTAAAATTTTCATGCTTTAATGAATGTGTTTATAAGACATTTAGTTGAATAGTCGTTTTACATATTGGGCAATAGTCAGTTGGTATACTGAACTACATAGTCTATGACACTGTTGAACTACTTACCGTGATCGTAAGATAAAAACGGACTTAATTAAATATACTGAGCAGTGGCTGCAAACTTTTTGTGTTTGTATAAAATTTTAAATTTACTTTTAAGAAATGTTGTTCATTTTGATCTTCAATTTTATTATAGAATTGAAGTAATTTATTGCAATATTTAAATTTCTATTTTAAATTTATTATCAATAACCGTTTTTATTCTACGTCCACAATTCGCTATCTCGTATCTCCTAACATTTAGCAATATAGCAAATTACTTATATATTGACCTAACTCTAATATATACTTCCATAGATTGCTACGAATACAATACATAAAATATATCTCTCCGATTACTATCACATTAATACAACTAACATTAATTAAGTGAATGCATGCTCAAATTTATTTTTTTTAAATAAAAAAAAAAACTACGGTATAAATAATCTACTGTAAAACTGAACTTACAAAAACATGCAAATAGTTAATAATAATGACATAAATAGCATCGGCAAAAAAAACCCAATATTAAATAAATAATTTAATATATTTTATTTATTATTTTAAGTTCATAAGAGCAACAATACCATCTGTCTAATATAAGTGTATATATATACAATATGTATGTAACTGAAAACATTCTTTTTTGAGGAAATTTTTGAAATTTGCATTTATTTTATAATGTTTGTATTAAAATAATAATTTTGGATGAAATGACATAACAGTTCTTCTAGGACCAGACTGATCAAAATCTTCTAATGTCGATTTGACGCAAACTCGTTTCCTTTCGAAGGCGATTTAAAATTGTCTTATTTATTTATATTTTTTTATATATTTTTTGACTGAGTGACAAATGACAACTGCGTGTTATTGTAAGTACACATAATTGTATGTGTTTGTATGTTCAGTTTAAGATAAGACGGATTTTAAAAGTTTTTTTAGCATTTAATTTTTCATTCTCACTATATCTTTTGAAAAAAAAAATTTTAAGAAAAAAATGACATTTTTGTCAAGTTAAATTCAAAGTTACTTAGCAATACATGGAAGGTAAGCGTTCAAAAAATAACAATTCAGCATAAAACGTAATAAGTATTATAACTAAAATTGATAAGCAAAAAATATTCATAATATATTAAAAAAAGAGTAAACAAAGTAAGCCGCAAGCAATTGAGGCCGTCGTGGCGCAGTGGCCCAAGAGTGTGACTGTAACGCGACGGTTGCGGGTTCATTCCCCATTCGAGGAAGTGAAACAATAACTTCGCTCTGGTGTCGAGGAAA
>FASU01007311.1:10111-20201 GCA_001486225.1 Heliconius pardalinus sergestus | reverse complement strand
GCCTCTTCCACCCTGTATACTATAATATTTTTGTAGGAAATTCATAAAATTCCTTTTACTTATGAGTTGCAAACATTTATATATTTGTGTGAGTTTTTTGGTAGTATATCTCAAAGAAGCCACTCAATACTCACTTTACATGCTATGAGTGAAATCCTATTAAAATTTGTAATCCTATGAAATATTTTCTAATTATAATTTGTCCCTCAATCTGTAATCATATATTTTTTTTAACTATCCATATACTATAAAAAGTAATTGTTTTCTATAAATACTTTTAATTATATTTAAAAATTATATATTTAATTACTTTTCATTTCAAAGTAACAAAAATAAATAAAATATTATAAAGTTTACCTCATGCTTTATTTAATATATATAAAAAGATAATTATGGAAGTGTGTAAAATATTATAATAACGAAATTTATAAAATATTGCCTTTAAAAAAATCTATGAACCAATTTATGAAATATCAATATTACAATGATATTTCTTAATAGTAAGATAACTTAATACATACAATGTCAATATCAAAAAAGTTACTTGTTATATATTATATTATCATAAGATATGGCATATTCTGATCGTTTACATTTTCCTCATTAAATGTAGTGGAATTTGACATTAAAATAAGCTAGTTTTATAATGTTAACAAATCTTAGGAAATCAAATATTATTTAATCATTTCGGATCAATGGAACAATTATTAATATTGTACATACCTATTGCGAAAATATATCGTGCTAAAACTAAATACATACAGAATAAAATATAATCAAAAAAATGTTGCATATTTTTGACGTTTATGCTTAATTTAATCCTTCGCCATTTTCGTTACTTATGCTTTTTATAAACGTCAAAATAAATTCCACTTGTGCAAGACTGACAAGAGGTAATATTAACAGTGTTGTTATAAATGTATGAATATAAATAACAGAGAATTTAGAAGCTTGCTTGCAGTATAAATATCGGAAAAGGTCAGCTTACCACTACATCGTTGGCACCCGCTGTCACGGCTTTATTGTCTGGGTTCGTGGGATGATCCTTAATATGGTTATACAGTACTTTTGAGTCGTCTGTCGAATTGTTAGTTAGATTTTTATCCGGAGCTTTAGGTTCCTTATCATACTCCGGTGGAGGAGCCATCTTGAAGGAAGAGCAGACAGATGACACAAGTCTTATGACTTTTGCACACTGAATTCACTCTATTTCTTTAAACTATGTACACAAAATAAACATTAAGCCATTTTTATGTATGTTATACAAATTATAACTATAGTTCTTATATTTCGCGAAACCGAAGTCATCATTTTCGACGAGTTTGAGCTAACATTTTTACAATTATTTTAGCGATAATGGTGACTTAACTACATCCGCGCCCCCAATCCTAAACGGAGAAAATTGAAATAACTTTTTTTTTTCAGCCAGCAACACCAGCTTTTAATTTCGATGAAAAACAAAGTTATCCTATCATTATAAACTTTTTAAAATAAAATAATCCCCATCATTACAGTAATATTTAAGATTCAAGAAAATTACAAATTTAACTAAATTTTTATTGCATAAATTACAATTACCGATTATTGCTTTGATTGATTGATACTATGTAACGATGAATCTTAAGCTGAAATAATAATTTGTTAAATTATTATTTTTTAAATGCAGCGTTACCCATATATGTTTTATTTAGAGATAAAACAAAATTTATATTTCTCTATTTATTGTTTAAATTTCCAAAACGTACGGTACCTACCAATTACTATATGATTATAGAGTATAATGTTTCTTGCTAAAGTTGCAACTGGCGTATTTCACTTGACTATGGTGATTGACAATAATATACTGTATATATCAATGATAATATTATAGTACAAAGTATCTTTGTTATTTATTGATATTGTATGATTAGAAATATACATTTTTTAGATGTTTAATATTAATTTAGAAACGAAAGTATAAATACATAAACCAAAATCTCTGTTTAGTGGTTTAGCAACAACTTTATTGATGTTTTTGTCGATTTGACAATTATAAACGTCATCTTAAAATTTACCGATTGGCTATCGGCATTCGGCATTCAGTTTCAGTACTTTCAGTAGGCTTTTCTCGTCGGTTTGTGGGTTTTGTTGCCGTCGTAATATATTTAATTTTTGTTATAATAGTTAAACTTAGTTAAAAAAATCATATACTATCTTGAAGTTCAATTTTGCAGAATGACTGAAACAAAAGAAAACATTTTCTTATTTGTCCCTAATATAATTGGTAAGTTACTCACATTTTATTGTAACCATGTTATGATTATTACGATTTGCGTCATTGTTTACTATTATATTTCAGGATTCGGAAGAGTCATCCTAGCTATAATAGCGTTTTATTTTATGCCGACCCATTGCGTATTGGCATGTACATGTTATATTACATCGGCGTTGCTTGATGCCTTTGACGGTCATGCCGCACGGTATTTTAATCAAAGTAAGTGCTAAGGCATCTTTTAATCCAATTACAATTTATTTTTTAATATGTATTTCAATAGTTACTATCATTCATTGCATATTTCAAGTTATTTCGGGGAACAATGCTTATGTTTGATTGACTATTTAATATATTTTGAAATATGTTTAATTAATATCAATAACTTTCAACAAAAACTACTAAACGGATTTAGATGTAACTATACAATATAGCTTATACATCAGAATAGTCTACATAGGCTACAATTATGTGAAGTTTTTGAAAGATTTGCCTTTAATATAACAATAAATTTAAACTGTATATAATGGATTATAGGTACCAAGTTTGGAGCAATGCTGGATCAACTAACAGACAGAGCTGGGACCGCTGGCCTCATGATGACTTTAGCTACATTCTACCCAAAGTACACTTTCTGGCTTCAATTGTCAATGGCCATTGATATCACTTGTCATTGGATCTATTTGCACACATCAACCCTGCAAGGAAAAACCTCACACAAATTTATTGATATGTCAGAAAATCCTATAATGCATTTATATTATACCAACAAAAATGTTCTCTTTTTTATGTGTGCTGGAAATGAAGCTTTTTATGCAGCTCTATATGTGATGTACTTCTATTCAGGACCAACAGGTAAGCATTTTAAAACTCATAAAATATTTGAGGCTGTTTTGGTGCCATATGACCACATCTGACCGTAAATGCAATTGTTAGCAAGCCTCAGTGGGCTGAAACAGATCTTAGTTTGTGCTCTCAAAAGAATGATTATATTTTAATTATATGTGATGTGTGACTGTAAACACAATGGTTAGGGGTTTAATTCCCATGGGGGGATTGAATTATTTAATAATTTCTTTTTCTTGCTCTGGTAGCAAGACCAAGCACTGCATAAAGGTTGATTTCAAGAACAAGAATGGATTAAGCAGATTTACACTCTTTGCTTACCATATTTGCTTTACTAATTAAAAAAATTGTAAAATCAATATATTTTTTATTTATAAATAGATAGTGGACTTAATATAATAAAGATAATTTTATTTTCAGTAATGGGAATGGGCTTATTCAAACTGATAGCATTATTGTCTATGCCGATAGCTGTTGTAAAGGCGGCCATATCAGTTCTGCATGGTATTGTTGCATCTGTCAACCTGTCCATTATTGATGTCAATGAACGAGCTGCAATAGCTCAGAAACAAAACAACTAACCACATTATATCACATGAATATATTTTACCATGATGTTTAACTATGTAAGGCCAAATGAAAATTTAGGAAACTAATTATGCTCTTAGATTTGTTGCAAACTTTCAAATATTTTAATGTATTGGCCAAAAAAATTATGTATATTGAATTGAATCTTTGTCCAGATATTGCAGAATAGAGTACGAGTCAACAGATTATTTTTCGAATTTGGAAAACTGTATTTTTTTATTGAGGCTCTTGTAGTACACAAACTAGACAACCAACCTGCAATGCCACAAGAATTTGACAGGAAGGGGAGAACAGAGTGTGTTCTAATGGGGAATTGAGTCTCCTAACATTAGGGGTCAAGGATCTCTCTGCCTACCATACTATATGGAGGATACAGTGTCTAAATTTAAAAAAAAGATTTTATGCACAATAAAGTACACCTATGTATGTCAGTATATGAAAATATTCATTAATCAACATTAACCTACCTTGATTGTTCTAATAACACACTATTTATTTATTGTTGTCTTACATTATGTCAATAAGGTTAAATATTTAAATAATTTGGAAAGGTATTACAAAAAATCACTGGAAAGTAGAAGAGTTGTATAGGTAAAATGTGTTAAAAACAAATTATTGTCGATATTAAATGTGATGGCCTTACAAAGAAAGATAATGTGCAATTCCTATAGCTGATTATTTTTGTTTATCATCAAGAATTAATATTCCTTAACTCAGTGATATAATTTACATTACGTGTATGAAATATAAAAATGATGTTACAATGTTAAGTATTTATTTAGGTAATGGTTTTATTTTTAAGGATATAAACTTGGATTAAGTTATTATAATTATGTGATAAAAGAACCTAATTTATATATTGGAAAACATTTAAATTGTATTGACTTTTGATCAATTCGTAAACAAATAATTTAATTTGATTTATATAAATAGTTCAGCATTTATTATTAAAAAATCTCAAATATATTCTTTTGTTTTTATAGCTAGTTTTAGGTACTTCTTTGTGAATCATATTCTCAAATAACATTTTGATAAGTATCAACCATGTTTAATTCTGGTTATTCTGTTTACTTAAGTACACATCAGTTATCTTTATTAGATGTTGTTTAAAATAGCGATAGTGTATCTCTATATTTATCTTTTTTATTTGTGTATCGTTCTTTTTTCAGAATGAACTTATTACTTCATTCAAAATTCAAATTTTTCGCGTATGGATTTGTCTAACTGGAAAACCAACTTGTTATATAATATCAGGCAGTATTGTTAAGTTGTGGTCTGCAAATATGGCTTGTCACAAAAAAATTATAATCATAGGTACAAGAGGTGTAGTTATTTCAAATAAGGAATGTGCCGTGCCTTATGCCGGTAGACAAAGAGCAGTATCTCTGTACACTCACACAAAGGCAGAGCTCAGCTTACGCCTCAAGGACTGTAGTTGTGAAACAAGTACCTATTGTTTAAATTTTTCTTTTATTTTCTTACAATGTATATTTTTTCTTAGATTGATAAGCATTTAATTTTCTTTATCAATATTGTTTTATAAACTGTGTTTGTGTCTCTTAGAAAGATATTTATTTATAGTAATAATTGGGAACTAGTCAATGTTAAGCAACAAAATATTTTATTAAAGCACATACCAATATAGTGTATACCGTATTTCCTTAATAAATGTGATAAAAAATTGCGTTTTTTATTTATTATATTTCTTTAGTTCCACGCTTCATCCCGCCTAACGAGCATTTTCAAGAAATGCAGATTTGAATAGCGGACCTTGACAGCGCGCTTCATGTGGAAGTGAAATTGAATTCATTTTATCGTGGGGATTGAACCCACAACCATTCATCACCAAACACTATCTTTCTATGCATACAGTGGGTGTTGGATAGTCATAAGTCAAAGTGACTTGTCGTTGAACATTCTTTAATGCATGTATACACCATGCACTAACAAATATTAATCCATGATACATTAAAGACGTTGAGAAAGAAATGGAAAATAAAATCATCATATTTTTTAGTTAATTTATGATATATTCTAATTAGAATAATATTACAATATTTTTAATCAAGTTCTCAAAGCTCTCAAAGTTCGATATCAATGGAGATACCATATACCATACAATGTAACTTAGAAAATCAAATAATATGCAAGTGTTACACGCAAAATAAATGTTAAAGATAAGTAAAGCAAATATTTGTGTAAATGTGAACATAATATAATTAATTTAATAATTTATTATTATCCTTTGAGGCTGGACATACCAGCTCTCATGATTTCATCCACTAGTAGAAGGTTGCTAGCAATTACTGAACAGGAATTAAGTATTTGTTTCTTAACAATATAATTGTCATACACTCCCAAATCGACTGGTTTGAAAGCTTCACCAGAGCTCAAGTCCAAACCGATTGGGTCAGGGCTTAAGCGTGACTCCTCTTGCAATTTCACAATAGTATCCTGAGCATCATATCCAGAGTTAACAGCAAGAGTTTTTGGGATAACCAGTAATGCCTCAGCGTAAGCTTGGATTCCAAGACGTGATTTTCCTTTAACAGTGTCTTTGAATTTTTGAAGTTCCATATTGGCCTTGATTTCGAAGGCACCTGCTCCAGGAACAACACATTTGTCTTCGATAGCGTTGTTGATGGCTCGAAGACCATCACGAACTGCGTCCTTGATCTGCGCAAGTGTGTGCTTATTGGGACCCTTCATGAGAATAGTCACTGACTGGGGGTTTTTGCATTCCTCAACAAATGTATACTTTTCTTCCCCAAGAATATGTTCGTACACTACGCCGGCATATCCTAGGACTTCTTCGTTGAGGTCTTCAACTGAGTTCATGGCTATACCGCCGCAGGCGAGGGCCAAACGCTCCATGTTACGCCTCTTGGCCCTACGCAATGCGATAATACCTTCTTTAGCGAAAGCGTCCAGGCTGAGAGGATCTACTCCCTTCTGATTGATCACTACAAACGTCTTGTCAGTACCGTCGCAAACTTTCTTCTTTAATGCAATGATCTGAAATATTTTTAAGCATTTATTTGTATTGTTTCATCTCTCTAAATCTGATTATGGGATAATATAAACTACACGATTGATTATCACGATGTATCCCGCGCTTAGCAGGATAGGCAGAAGGAACCTAACGAACGTTCAGACACTCCAGTTCCAATTTTCCGAAGAATTCTGGAGTGTGTGTTGGCGGATCGCAATGCTGCGCTTTACCACGGCACAAGAGCGACGGCCTCAAAGTAAAAATAGTTTAAAAAATCAAAAGTATATTGATGTAACAGACACAATATGTACAGGTACAATATGTACATGTACAACACATACAGGTATAATATATTACCTTCTTAACTCTCTGGTCAATAAATTCTCTCTCAGCTGCCACCAACTTTTCTCTGTCCTCTGCTGACTTGTAGAAGAAACCGGAATTCACTTCTGTCTTTTCATATTCAAGAGACACATTGCAAGTTAGAATGTAGGCATTCTCAACGCGTTTCGGCATATCAGGGTGACGGGCACCATGGTCCATTACAATACCTATTAAAAGAATGAATATGTATAAAAAATATATTTTGAGGGATCTGAACTACTGTCTCTGGACACATGTACTTAGTGTGCTATGTAAATTCTTTGTAAATGTTTAAAAATATGGTATGTAAATTGTTCCTTGGTTGGTTTGTCACAACACAGGGTCTGACTTTTGGGGATGGATTACCTTCATTTCCTTACTCTGGTTAAGAGGGGTGTTAAATCCTGCTAACAATGTATGGCAATTTGGCAGTGCACGGGGAACAGTGATATACTAAGTTCTACTACTAGTGATAATTACCTTTAATTAGAGAAGTTTCAGTAGCAGTCTTATGTTGCATTTCCATAAGTTCCACCATATGTAAGTCTACCGGCTTGCCCGGTGTACGGATTGCTAGTACTGCATCCACACAAGCATCAGTTAATACATCAGCTAAACTTGAATGTACCTGTAAAAATATTAATATATACAGGATGTAACGCAATCGACGGATTATTGGTTAGCTTTAGGTAGCTATACCGGTACTTATTCATTTCACCCTCATGTATGTCCACCTATTTTCAGTGGTTCAGTAGATATTTGAGAATTTGTTAACTGTTAAGTCTGCGCTTGTGATTTTTTTTCTCCATATAGGTCAATAGTAGGCCTTTTGTATAATGTTATATTGCAAAACTATCGGAATAATGCATAGGTACTAAGGTCCTCTACCTATAGACCACCGTTGATATGTCTATTGCGTTACATACTGTATATGTGCAGTAAGCCTCCTTTACGGAAGCAGGAAATGAAAATATTAAATATTGCATTTGTCGAAGTGGGAATCAAAACCAAAACAGTTGGGTAAACAGTTGCTCGCTTGTGAACCTGCTCTAGGACAGCCTCACTTAATATGTAATATTTTAATAAATTGGGAATCTGTGCAGTGCAGTGGCATCTCTGACTTTAAATGTAAAATGAGTTTCACTGAGTGTCAATCTCCCTTGGGTAAAGCTGTTATAGCTGTATAAATTATATAAAAAATTTAAGATGTTGTGGTGCAGGGGCACCAGCGTGCAACTATAAACATGATGGTTTGCGATTTGATTCCCACTCGGGGAATTAAATATTTAATGTTTTCATGTTGAATAAAGGCTTTAATATTATTATTAGGTAATTTTTTGTTAGTATCAAATATTAGGTTCAAATCTCTCTACATAAAAAAACATATGTCTTGTAAGTAAACATTTTTCTTAAGTGTAGAATAAAATTTTTATAATATAACATAAGTATCTGATATACATACCTTTGTCTTTAAAGAAGTTCTGGCAATATCTACAAGATTTTCTCTCTTCACATCAATTGGAATTTTCAAGGATTCTAAGATTTCTAATGCCTTATTACGTGCAACATCAAAGCCTTCAGTAATTATTCTTGGATGCAAACCTAAAAAAATAATTATTATCAATATAATAAAAATAATAAAATAAATAAAATTTGTCAGCTTCATACATAAGCCCGCATAGGCTAGCCAGAGAGGCCTTGGAGACACAGATGCATCCATTCTTTGTTTTGTGTTCAACTTTAAGACATTCAACACTGCATTTTGTCTTGGGAACAAAGTGGCAGAACAAAAATAATTCAATCAGGTATTCCTAAGTGGGATTGAACCCATAACCATCGTTTTTAATGGTTTCTCATTGTGTCACAGTGCTTTTAAAACATAATTTAGGTAATATAATGAAAATTAAAAAAAAATATATCAATACCTTCACTAATGTAAATATCAGCCTGTTTAAGAAGTTCGCCTATTAATAGCACTGTTGATGTAGTGCCGTCGCCTGTTGCGTCGTCTTGGGCAGTGGAAGCACGGGCAATGAGCGATGCTGTAGGGTGTTGAATTTGCATTTCATGCAGCAGCACATTGCCATCTTTAGTAATTTTAATATCACCTGATCCGGATACCAACCTTTAGGAGAGAAAACGAAAAATCATGTCTACGAATAGTTGAATGCCGGCACTCGACACATGTTTTTATATCAGCTTATAATAAAAAGAGCTTTAGTTGTAACAATGTAATTTTGTAAGTAATTATAAATTATATAAATAATATTTTGTTTTTCAATATAAAAAAGATTTTGAATACTCAGAAAAGGATATAACTTACATTTTCATAGTGCCTTTGGGGCCGAGGTTAGTTTTCATGACATCTTGAATACCTTTTGCAGCGCTTATATTTACAGCTAGAGCTTGTGCAGCTCTCGCAAATTCAGCTTTAGGGTTAAGTAAGCTAATTGCAGACATATTTCAAGTTTCTTTATAAAATCTCGTAAAACAGAAAGCAAGTTTTAAAATTAGTGATCACAAAAAATCACACTTTATGATTTCACAAAGACCACAGATAACAAAAGTTTTAACTTTTAAGTGCACAAAAAACGATACGTATAATATACCGTTCTTACGACACTGTAGTAGTGATGTTCTGGGATTGTTCTGGCCAGATTTACAGTTCCGAAACATAAATGAGTCATTTTAGGTTCAAAACAATTCTTATTAAATGCTTATTTAGAAAATCTACAAAAATTTTAACGTAGCGGAATTTGAAACCGCACCTATTGGAAACCGTCCAAGTGCTTTGACCAACTAAGCCATACGTTCTCATCAAGCTACATCAAAATTCTTATTCGCTTGTTACAACTTATTCATGTTCATAGTATCTCTGTAAGGAGATGTTTACAAATTTCTGCTACCCAAAGGTAATTGCTTAATATTAACTATTTATTTAATATTTTCGACATTTTGAAATGTTATTCAACACTTTAGTACCTTATTTCAAGAGTATTTTACGTTATGCTATAATTACATTACATGGCTGTGACTGTAACGTGACGGTT
>FASU01007308.1:0-18588 GCA_001486225.1 Heliconius pardalinus sergestus | reverse complement strand
ATATTTTAAGCTACTTACAAAATTTTAGAACAAGAATTTTTATAAAGGAAACGAAGAGGCGGACCCCTCCTTAATCCACCTGCCGTTTCTTTGATGTAGAAACAAATATTACGTACGGACGGGCAAACAATTAGCGTTTATATATACATGTGTATGTAGGTGTGTATGTGTGTTTGTTAAGGAAGTTGGGGTTGAGCGGACCAAATAATAAAGAAACCTCCAATGAATATTTTATTCGTAGACATTGTTATATGAACTTCTACTTATACCTAAGCCTTCTTAAGTAACTTTGGTGATATAAGTGATATTTTTTTCGTGGTTGATGGTATAGGAAATTTGTATTAAGAAACTTAATTTTACTTTTTGATATTTTCTCTAAATTGTATCATTGGTTTTTATTTATTTGGTTGTCCTATAAATAATGTTATTTAATTCAGCATTTTTCTTTTCAAGCAATGAAACTACTATTAAAAAACTATTACAACACGAGTGCAATAATAATATAATAATTTATTTAACAAAATATATAAAAAACACCTTTATTAAAAGAGAATACTTATAATAAGAACTTTCCTCAATTCTTCTTCATGACAATTTGTATTAAGGAAGAAAACCACAGATCATTTTACACTGGCCTCTCATATCTGCTTAAGGCAGCTTAGTGGCAACTGGCAAGTACAAGGGGCGCGCCGATATCCAAAGATAAAGGTTCTATTGTTTGCGTTAAATTGTGCACACTCGTGCCACTTTATGTATCATAAAATAAGATAGAACAGGATATTATATGTTATATTAATGTAATAGAAGCGACATCGTCGGTTTTAGTACAAAAATACTATTTTAGTTTAATTTCACGTTATATCCCGCATATACAGGATAGGCAGAGGAAACGTAGCGTAGCGTTAGGAAAATCCGTAGAAGAGAAAAATGAGGATATTTTCCGCTTTATTTACAAAACATTAGGTGTTGAGTGACTGAACTCAACGGTAAATGATAATAATTAATTCCGCAAGGGAATTGAAATCACAACTGTCGTGTTCACAATTTTTCACTTTGCAGCTACGCCACAATTGCCTGTATATGAAAATGTTCATATAGAGACAGTCACATCACTGGCCACTGAACGATGTAAATAATTATTTATTATCGATTTTCGATAAAGCATTCCATAATATTTTAAATGCTAACTTTGTTATTTCTGTGAAATATGCCAAATAATTTAACGCTTTATTTGTTACATGCACCGCTATGTTTACTTATGAAAATATTTAAACATATTAATAATATGCTCGTACCTATATGAATTCTACGTTATTATGTTCAAAATATGAAAATAATAAATATACGCCGTCGTGGCTCAGTAGTTGTCGGTTCGATTACCACTCGGGGAAATTAATTATTATTTATTAATATTTTTATTTCCGCGCTCTGGTAACAGCACAAAATGCAGCCTTGGTATCTGCCTCTCTACACGCTATGTCTCGAAATTTGGGCGGTGCTTGCTGAACGGAGTGTACAACACTCGGTTTCCTCGGATCACCCTGTTATATGAGGGATGTGACAGCGTGAAGCAAAAAAAGAATCTAAAATACTATAATAAACAAAAATTTCATATACAAAAAGCCATTTCAATCCACTATAATATACACACAACATTATTATTATTATTAAATATGAATACGATTTCCCGACCGAAAGTGATAGTGAGGGTTACCTAACGTTTCCTGAGGGCGAATTTTGTGATGTTTTGGCAGAGGCGCTTACAAATTTCCGCTTATGAGATATCTGAGATATATATATCTTATCTTTTCACTGGTGAATCAAGTAGTAGTTTTGCTAATATTTTTCTATTTTGTTTACTTTTATTGCATTTCTCGTATTTGTAAGACAGTCTGTTCTTTACTTTCGGAGTCATTGTGTATTTAGTGCCAAATATTTTGATTTTGCTTTACTAGAGCGAAAAAAAATTAAATATATTCAATATAATTTCTCCCAATGGGAATTGAACCCACAAAACCGTAACCACAAAATTTTAAAAGGAAATATAATAATTTTTCCTGAAGTTAAAAAAAAAACTTAATATGTTTAATATGTTTTCATATAAACATTATTATAATATAATATAAGAAACAATTTCATTTTCAAAGCAAATAAGAAGCACAACTTGTTACAAAACGTTCTGAGACAAAACTTTGAAATTAAGTGACACATCGCGCCGTTCCCAGAACACATTTGTATTCTAATATATTACAAACTCGATTCCCCATATAAAAATAAATATTTATATATGTACATATTTTTTATTACTTTTTTGTTCCCAATAGAGTTTCAAACAAAATTTTGAACATAAAAGCAACTAAATACCCTGTTTTATGAATTTTTGTGATCTTTTTTTAGCTTTCAGGGTATAGCAGGGTAGGCAGAGAGAAAATAGATTTAGGGCTAAACGTTCTCCACCGTCCAAGTTCACCAACACGGCACTCTGTCACCACAACTTAAAAAAGAAAATAATAAAAAGATAATTGAGTGGCATCGAACCCACAATCTTTATGTGGTATCATTCAATTCAAAAAATTATATATTATTCTACACTTAGGAAAGAAATATACATATTTAGGACACGTATTTTGAATGTAGCCGGATTTGAACCCGCGCCTTTTGGGCCGTAGCGTTTGGCGCTCCGTTCTCTCTGACTACCCCGCAAGGGATAAAGAAGAGAAGAAAGGCGTAAAGCTACGGATGTATGTATGGCCGTTTGTCTTGAACGGTCCATGGTCCATCATTTTTATCACTCCACGACACCTCCGAGAAATATACAGTTTTTAATAATATTCAGGTCCTATATGACAAGAAACCGATGTCACATTTATAATATCCTTACGTATAGTATAACCCTGCCGATGTCAGGAATCTTCATTGTTGACGTTTGATATTTCAGTAATACGATACCATGGGAAAAACACTTTTGTATTCAATCGTAATGGGGTAAAAGTTAAAATTGTATGGACGTTGGTCGTCGCTATGAATTTTCTTTGAAAATGTTTAGGAAAATATTTATGTAGGTAGGTATGCATAATATACTCGTATATGTCCAGGATATAGCAGGGCAAGCGGAGGACATAGTGTTAATACACTTCGTTCCCCAAATTTCTGTTCAATTTTCGAGACATTGCGTGTTGAGTAGCGGAACTGAACGCTACACTTTGTTCTACAAGAATAAGGAATGAAAATAAAAAAAAAAATGTCATCAGTTTTAAAAACAAACGCCCAAGTTTATTGCAAACAATTACGTAACAGCCCTCAATATTTGTATCTCATTGTCATTCGAATACCACTCAGCTTAATTGTGACAGGACTGCTTTGTGTCAAATGGTAATTTATTAATCTTCTTAGATTTTTTTGGAAATAATGAATTATATAACAATTATATAAGTAATAAGATGTTATTTTGGGTATTGAGATTATGAAATATTCTTACATTCATTTATTTCATATTTGACAATGAATTTTCTTGATGAAGCCAAAAATAAAATAGATACGTAGGAAGTTTAGTACCTTCACCCAATAATTTCACTAAGTGGCTCTGTTCTCCCATAATGAGACATTACGATGTCGCTTTTGGGAGAAAAAAGTGTCTTAGTATATCTTCCTGTATATCCTGCATTACCAGAATGCATGCTAGTAAAAAGACGAAATACAAACAATATCCCTAATGGACGCTTTACCAAAAACACTAATATTAAAATTTTATAATTTAATATATTCAATCATTTTTGTTCAAATATATTGTAAAAGTAGTTGTTATTTAGAATTTTCCAGCAAGCATTCGGTGTGTTCGTTTGGCGTGAATATTTAATCAGTAAAGCTTCCCCTAAGAGGTTCTTCCTGAAAATTCCTTATTTTTACCAACGATAGCAGCTCAAGGTAAGATTATTGGGAGAGCTTTTAGTATTTACATTTTTTATGGTGCAAACCTGATATCAGCGGTCTTATCGATTTCGTAAGAGAAACTTGTATGAAATATATGAATCCTTAGAGAATATTATGTTTTACGATTTAATACATGTATCGAATTTTGGACCGTAAATTATACATAATATGATTCTTTACATGGAGTATTATCGTCGTTATGGAGAGCGAGTTGCTGATGTTATATTTATATTTATAATAGGTTCAATTCCCACTCAAATTTAGAACCTTCACAGTGAAACAACAAATGTTATTTGTTGCTACAAATAACATTTGTTGTTATTTGTAGCAACAAATAACAACAAATGTTATGTTGCAACAAATATTGTTGTATGCAACAAATGTTGTTGTTTCAGCAAGTTAAATTTTAATAAGCTACAAATTAGCTTATAAATAATAATAATTGTATACATCATAAGTAATATAATTTACATTGATACTAAAAAAAAAATTACGTAAAAACTTACGGACTAAATGTCTCTACTGCAATAGCATTAAAATAAAATAAAAACTGTATTTAATTACTTAAAGTTACTTATATAAAGTAGCCTTATGCCATCACTCAATGGGGAATATACAATTATACATGTTTGATACAGATGCGACCATCTCACGTCTCAAGATAATGCATTATATATTTGACGCATCTACTTTTGTTTATTCTTTACTTCTTTCTTTCTTTACTTCTTTTACATTTAAAAAATGTTGGCCGTTATGGCGCAGTGGTAAAGTGTCTGATTGTAAATTTGACAGTTGTCAATTTGATTCCAACTTGAGGGAAATAAATATTTTCGTATGCTCGCTCTATATTACGAGTATTTCAACACGATGTTCTCTCTGTCTTCTCTGTTGTATGGAGAAAACAGCGTGAAGGTACAAAACATAAAATCGTATCGTAGATATTTCACCAAATTAATGATAGAAAACTTTATAATTTGTTCTATTTATTTAATACCATTTTTACTTTTCCTTGTTTAAAATGACAAATAATTAAATAAAAAAATATGTTGATATATTTTTTTACGTACAACATACTCGTACGTTACATATCACATAATATTCCTTTCAGTTTGTTAAATATAACGTTTATCATATTTCGGTTGAACACTAAAAGCTCGCCTTCGGTGCAATGAACCGTGTTTACATCGCAACTTCAAAGCTCTATCGACGATGCTCCACTGAAGCTTTGGTTGACGTTTAATCAATATACTAACCATAAGAGTGTATAACTTGTAACTAAAATTTTGTTACAAAATAATAATTAAAAGAGGGCCCTAGTAGCACGATAGTGGTACGGCTTACGACTGTAAACGAGACGGGCTGTTGGTTCGATTCCACATAAACATGAATGTGAAATAGGACCCGAGTTAAAAGTTGAGTTATGCATCGTTCTTAGTTTCACTAACAAAATATTCCTCCAATTCTTTCGATACAGTCCAGTTCCTCCAATACAGTCGAGTTTTGTGTTCAGTTGGGATAAAATTCAAGCTCTAAATTTGACTTGTCAATTTTACATTAGGCACTAAACAAATATCAACCTGGTAGTCAATATAAGTCCAGTACAAGCTAAAAATGCACTAATATGCAAATATAATAAATCTTATAAGTAAAAACTCCTACATCTGTGTATATAGATCATTGATTCTTTTGTTGGTGAAGTCGAGAACGACGCATTACTCAACATTTAACTTGGCTCTCTCTTTACATTTAGGTTTTTGACAGAATTTAATATAGTAAGACGTTCACGATTTCAGTTTGAACTGTTTATTAACAAGAGATGCGTTACGACCCCTAAAGTGCAAAGTCATGTACAAAATTCGCACGTGGGATATTTTAGAGGCCTCAAGTACTTATATGAAAAAAAAAATGGCAACCACCTGTAATTTTTTTTACATAATAACATAATACAAGATAAGAAGATGCCGAAAAGGTGTTTTTAAAATTATACATAATATATTTTTATAAATATGCTATTATTAAGTGACAACTATCGATTTTAATTGAACTTTTTAAGAGAAATACCTATATACGTCATAAAATCTCTTGCGCACTTTATTAAAATCTAAATAATTAATATACAGTGATAAATAATAAGTAATGAGGTTTGTATCAAAAGAAACATTAACATTTTTGTTTTGTTTTTTGTAATAAACAAGGTTTAGTAGGTTAGTGCTAGTTAGTGTTAGTGTGTAAAGTTATTTACTTGTATGGATAAGTAAAACCCTGGTAGATTACCAGTCAATTTATATTCAAACATCAGTAATCTAAAGTTTACCCTATATCACCAAATGGTATTCATAACCAAATTTGGCATTTATTTCGCCTAAGACCCCCGTCTCAGGGGATGACGTAAATCCGTGCATTAAAAATCCATTTAAGTAATGCACTTACCATGTTTGCGTTGTATGACAACAAGGGGTAAGTTTTATTACGTAAGGTGGATTATATGCTTCTAATAGCTTGTTAAAGTATACATCAAAAGTATTGTGGATTTGTTCCAAGCAATAAGGATAAGAGTTCTATAAAAATAAGAACTATATACTTTGTTTTATTTTTGTTAAATTAAAAAAAAATGTAAAAAAATTACTTATTTAAGAAAAGAAAAAATAATAAAAATTTTAACATAGCAAGATGCATTTAATATGTTTCCTAAATAATTATTTTCTTTACTATGTGTGGAATAGCACTTTAAAAAATATTAAAAAATTGTCATGAATTTCTAATTATCAATGTGTATATGCGTTATAATATATTTATTTAGCTTTACGCTGGAACCTAGTATTAAGACACTCCATTTATCACTTTTCATCCAATTTTGGTGATACTGTGTGTTGAGTATCGGAACTTAACGCCGCATATTGTCTTGTTGCCAGAGCGAGGAAGATCATTATAATTAATTCCTCGTAAATTATAAATTAAGTATTATAGAAGCGTTATATTATCTTACTTCATATACTGCTCATTAAAAATAATGTTATCTTATATTTAATTTACACAAACTCTACTTGAAACCACGTAATCATTTTGTTTACTTAATTAGAATCCATTACACCATTTAATATTTCTATGTATATAATTAAATTATCATATTTGCACAAAATGGTGGAGCAAAATAATTATGATGAAGTTGGAAAAATTCGAAACAAAAAAAAAACTCCTTGGAAACCGTTGAAAAATATTTTTCCTTCCTAAGAATGAATCATAACTTTTTTCAGGTTTGGTAAGACATTGTCCAAATATCTCATTGGCCATTTTATTATTTGCCTGGAGGGCGAAGAACAAAGTGATCCTTCACTTCACTACTGTTAAAGATAAATCAACTATAAGAAGATCGCATATAAAAATAACTAAAGCAATGAAAAATGTAAGAAGGTACGCTCTTCGTTATTTATTGCGCCTGTAACGAGCTACCGAGAACTTGTAGTAGGATCATTAATAAGTTTCATTCTTACTTCGAAAAGGTTGCAACTTCGTCCTCTTTTAAACTATTGCTGTACCTTTTCTAACTTACTTTTCTCGATTACTATTAAGCTACTTGGTTCGAATAGTTTGTAAGTCACCATAAATTGATTTTGAATTAGGGGATTGTATGAATTAACTACAATTTTTAGTAGTAAAATTGTATTCATTTCATAAAAGCTCTTTCAATTTTCAGTCGTGAAAAACAAATTCATAATCAAATTTATATAGTGAAAAGTATTATTTTTTAATTCATTTTATCTACATTAATGTTATTAGGACCGTGCCGATCAATATCATAAAAGTAAAAAATACCTTTAACTTTGTACGCGTTGACTTTACGAAGTAAATTGGAAAATCCGTTACCGTAGGATATATGAAAAATCCTGTCTTACTGCTGTCCATATAATCGCAATTCTAACCTGCCTACATCCCAAATTTAATTCTTCTAAATTGAGTAGTAGGTTCTCTTTCGGCAGGGGGGTGGAGATGGTATTTTCCTCCGACAACCTTCTTTCAAGAAGCAACGCCAGCTTGAGATTTCGTATGATTTCCTTTTTAATAGAATTAACCTCTTATTCGAAGAAAAATAATCACTCATTTTTTTTTTAATATTAACAATAGTAGTAGTATTATACATCTTAATGGAAAAATCCAGATTTATAGTAAGCTATCTGGTGTCGATGGAAATACGATTACTTCGCATTGAGCTTCTAATTAAAGATATCTATTTGGAAGGTTTGCGATCCAGATTAAATACGATTGTTCTTAATTGGATGATATTTTCTCGTTTTCTTTTCAAATAACTTATGTTAAATTATAATGACAATAGAATAATGTTGATATCGTAATTTCAAATTATTTACTATTTATATTATGACTTTGTATCCGAAAGTGGGGAACAGAGTGTCTTAACATTAGGTTCCCTCTGCCTATTCTGCTGCGTGCCTATTCAGATACAGCGTGAAGCTGATTTGATTTTTTTATTCTATAGATACATAATATGTTTGTATGTTACATATTCAATAAACACTTGTTGGCACTACTTTATTTATTTCCAATAGCTTGTCAAATAACATATAATATAATATTGATACGGAGTATAACTGGACGTGACGGTTGACCAAACGCCATTAGCGGTAGCGTAAACAATGTCATGTCACGTGACAGCGACGTGTTAGATAAGTACTTACGGCGTGTTTGGCGTTATGGTAACATCGGGTAAGGGAATTAATTTATTGCGTTGGTTGTTTAATTATTTATTTAGTATTTTCATATAACTGATTTGTATATAAATAAGTATTAATTATGTAAAATATTATAATAGAAAACTTGCTAAAGTTTGATGTATTTTTAGAATTATAAAATTATAAAATCTTTGTAAAATTATTTTTCACTTTTTAGTTCGTTGTTAGAAGTCGCTTTTTCTTTTTGTTGAAAATTAATTTATTATATATCAGGTTATTTACATGTAATTTACCAAAAATATATATAAAAATATATATATATAAAAAAAAATATTTTCACCTGAAACCAGGGAAAAATGAGGATAAGCAATTGCCTGACCAACCCCAAAATAACATTTTAGGATGCGTACCCATTTAAATTAGCATTAAGTCCCATAATCCAGCTAATGTATTTCTCATAATTAATTTCCCGATTCCGTGTGACCCTCGATGATCAGCCCTTAATATAACCAGCTTAAATAATAAGCCTTTGTGATTACTTAACCTTTTTGATGCGATAATTTTTGTAGTCGTTGAAGGGCTAAATTATTATTGGTTTTAAGAGGTCAATACTAGATAAAAATACTATAGCTTCAACATTATCAGCATCATGGGTACCTTCAAAAAGTGTATCTATCTCCACCTAAAAGGCCGCAAATCACCTGTTGCTCCTCTGCTGTCGTTCTCCTTTTCTTCTTCTCCTCTGTTTTCCATTAAAAAATATACCTTAAATTTCTCTATCATAGATATCAAGCAAAGCCTTAGAATTTACGGACGATATTTAAAAATATAATGAAATCATAACGATTTTTTATACATCCCCATAAAATTGTTAATAACTTTACTTTATTTATTCACTTAGAGGCGCCTATTTATTAAGATGCTGTGTTTAATCAAGGCGTAAAATGTCTAATTAAATTCTTGCCCAAAAGCCACAAGGAAAAATTTTAGTTAATTAACTTGGGCGAGTTGGAAGCTACATAGCTACTTTATATAATGAAAATGGTTTGCACTCGATTTGTTCAATTTTAATAATTTACAATGAATTAATTTATGAGGCCTTTTATGGCGTAGACGCCCAAACGTGTGACTGTAAACGCTACAGGTTGTGGGTTCGATTTCCAATTGAAGAATTGATATATTCGCTTTGCCTTTTGCCCAGAGAAATGAAAATAATTGTCACCGCGCTTTGCCTTAATACTAGAGTTGGGTTACGCCACTCAATAAGCTATGCCTCCAGAAATACGGTGGATATAAGGAACGGAGTGTCTTAACACTTTTACCTACCACTCTGCTGTGTGTGTTTGTTTAATAAAGAAAGCGAATGTAGGACAAAACTGCACCCGCTAGTATTTTTAGTACACTTAGTATTTTTTAATGTATTTTTTCTTTTTTTAATTAAAAAAAAAACAAAAACATTTCCTGTAATAATAAGGAACCTATATTTTTAAATATAATAGGAATAATAATTCCGATAAAGGCAACGTAAAGTTAAAAACTATCAAGTTTCCTCTCATTATACTTTCTACGAATTGTGCTCAATTAATTAAAACTCGGCTCAGCATTACTTAGTAATTCTTGAAAGTTTGTAACACGACCGCCTAAATTTCTTAAACGAAAGGATTTTGTTTAGAACTTTTACACAAGATATTATATTACAAGCTTGTGTAAGTAATTTTTAAAGAAACGACTTAGTATATGATAATATTATTATATATAGATATATTTTTTTAGCATCACGCTGTATCCCAGCGGGATAGGCAGAGGGCACCTGGGAACCTAGTGTTAAGACACTCTGTTTCCCACTTTCCTCCGAATTCTGTAGGTATTGCGTGTAAAGTGGCGGAACTCGTTGCCAGAGCGAAATAATAAATATTACTTTCTTCCGAGTAGTAATCGAACCCACAACCTGTTGCGCTTAAATTCGCAGACTTGTGTCCACGTCTGGCCTCAATTGTAATACTTTCTGATAACATAATGGATCTAATATTTTTTAGCTTCACCTGTAACCCGTATATCTGTTACATATGTGTAGATAGATAAAAGGAAAATACGTCGTTCAATTTTCGAGATACGCGCGTTGACTAGCGAAACTGAAAATTCATATCTTCAAGTGGTTATCGAACCCATAACCAACGCTCTTACGACAGCCCTTATTTAATATTCTTATTATAAAGCAACTAAATGAGACAATTTTCTTAACAATTTCGTATAATGAGTGTAGAAATTATAAAAGCTTCCAAGTGAAAAGGCGACACTCTTATTAGAAGTGTTTAAATCTTATGAGCCGCTGTTTCAGAGAAAAGATGAAAATAAGTCCTTAGTTATTTTAAGTAAAATATTTGTATTTTTCTGCACATTTTTGCAGTATATATTTTTTATATTATAAGAACAACATTTTAAAATTATAATACTTTGATAATATTGATCGTAATTTTTAAAATTTTTATTCCAGATAATTCGATTTTTATGTAGACATTTCTGAAAAGGAATAATGAATACCACCCTAGTGAACCCCCACTTTCTATTTACTATATTAAACAAATTAAAGATCTGGAATATGTGATGAAGAACTACGAGTATAATTGCCCTGCTATATTATAAGAAATTAAAATGTCGATTTAGCAAAAGTTCAAAGAAGCGGACAAATTTAATCTTTACATTTACACTATACATTCATATAAATAAAACTAAAGTGTCTGTCTGTGATTTCAAAATAATAGTGTGTCCGTGTTGTTACTTACACGATATAAAGAAATGTAATAAGACAACAAGCATTGATCCACTCAACCGGCAATGTCTAGGTTCCCTTTGCTTACCTTGCTATAAATACAGTTGAATTTAAAAAAGAAAATTTTTCTTATCCACTTCTAAAAATGTAAAATATTTCCTTGAACACATAAAAACATAAACCTACTAAAATGTAACATTTTATTTCCCTAACATTTAGTTCATATCTTAATTATAAACAATCGTAAACTTTAAAGTTCTATTCGCATACAAGTTTCTGAGAATTGCTATCGCGAACAAACTTACTTTTACCACAATTAAGTGTGACGTTAACTGTTCTTAGTGCTGGTAATGTAGTGTGAGAGATTAATACGGTTACTCTACTACTACTCTTGTTAAGACACTCCGCCCCTTACTTTCCGACGAATTTTCAGAGAATTGTGTGTTGAGTGCGAAGTAGCCAAGAAATGAAAATATTAATAAAGATTAATTCATTCCCCCGACTACGAATTGAACCCACAACCGTCGCGTTACAGTCACACTTCTGCGTTTATGCGCCAGAAAGGCTTTACACAGACATACAGTATGAGAATAGTTGATATCATTTCACAAAAAGATTTTCGGCAAAGATCGATAGAGATGATAGTTTCTATTACCGTCAAGACACTACGTTGTCTACTTTTCTTCGAACTTGAGTAACTCCTTAATTCAAACTATTCAAATGATTATTTAATATCTATTCATATATGAAATTATAAAATTCAATGTATATTAAAAAATCGCCGAAATATTTGTTATTAATACTAGAAATTATCCTATTTACAAGAATTCAAACGATGCACTGTGCACCGCCACGCCGTGACAACAAAAAAAATCTAAAATCTCTAGCTATCACGTTTTGTTAGTTTTTTTTGTTTATGTATACAATAAAAAATTAAATATGATGTAAAATTCATTTATTCTAATATTAGTTGTTAATTTATCCCTACAAAAGAGCTGAGAGACTAATAAAATAACCAAAATATAAATCTAATTCAATCTTTACAAATTGAATTGAATTGAATTGAAATTATTTATCGAAATATGCTTAGAATTTATTATCACAATATCACATCAGAAAAGGCCTATTCAGAATTCAGACTTCGCGACTCAAAGTCACTGAAGTCAAAGTCCCTTTTCTTTTAAAAACTTCTTAGAATATATAAAAGAAAATCGTAGAAAAGTATTCTCTATAGAATAATGTGTTCGTAGACGTGTGAAGGCTAATAAATGTACATTCGGGATTATCTAGAGGAGACCTATAGTAAAATATTCGATCCAATCAACACTAAAAAAGATAACAGTCGTTCAATTCTGTCGCTAGTTTTTACGATGTATCGCCTACGTGCGTAACGTATTTTCTTTGATATAAGTGAGTATTTGAAGAAGCTATTGGTATTTTTTTTTCTTCTGTGGATTACTGTGTTAGGTTTTGTAATATTACATATGTAAACTAATTAGTATTGCAATAATAGATAATCCTATTGTTAAGAAACTGTTTCTCGTTTTTTTTTCAGTTTTCTATTTCATAAAGAGTATTAAGTTGCGAAACTTAACGTCACGTTTTATCAGAGATCATTCCTCCACTATCATAGTCAGAAGGATTTAGATGACTTTAAAATATTTAAAAGCACATTGACTTGTTTCAACTGTTAGCGTTTAATATAAAGAAAAATAATAAAATTATGTAAATACGTATAATTTTCGAAAGTTGAATATTTAAAATTTTAAAAATAATTTAAACACAAAAAAATTCCATTCCAAAAACAGATGCTTATAGTTTGTACTAAACTTCCCCGTATAAGTTGTTTCTTGTCACGAAATCGTCGGCAAGCTGACGCTACTCGCTTTTGACGAAGTTACAGAGCAATACCAGATGTAAGTATTTGCTTTAATGTAGGATGCATTTGAAATATGTGAAAATATTAAGGTATTGTTTGAAAAATAGGAGAATATTTTTCCAAATTTTAAACTACCACATTGAAAAAATAATAACTGGTGAGTTAATTACTGACTCTTCTCAGCAGAAGAGTCTCTGCTGGAGGTAAGTTTATGTAATTAATGCCTCCAGAATTCGACTGAAAGTGGTGAACGGAAGTGTTTTTATGGGAACTGAGTGTCTGAACACTAACTCCAGGTCCCTTTGACCTACTCTCCTATGTCCAGCAAAAATACAATGTGAAGCTAAAAAAAGATGATGTTTTACATACATACATTACATACATTTTGCAGAGTGTATCGTCTCAAACATAATGTGTAACAGGTTGAAATTGTATTAAATAAAGAGTTCAACGTGTCACATTATTTTATACTATATGTACAAAAATTCTTAATATTTTATTATTATAGACAACACAATCATTACGTAGTTCCTTTCCATTACAAGAATGCAGCAAAAGGGTAAAAAAATATGCTCATATTTTACTCTGTTTACACTTTCAAAGATATTAAACATCTCCCATTTTTCCATTTTATTTTCCTTCAAAAACCACAGCAAAACCTCTCGATAACGTCCATATAGTAGAGCCTTAATTAATTGAACTCGTCTAGAATCTTAGCTTTTGAATCAGCTTTTTTATCTGTTACCTTATACTTGTTGTGATATTCTAAAATATACCTTATTGCATTGTGTTTAAATCGATATTAAATTGACAACCGCTGACTTTAATTTGCAATTTTCCGGCTTACTATTGCTGGGGGATTAAGTTCTAGCGGATAGAATCTTTAATTTCCTTAGGACTTAGGGTTGACACTTTTTTTGATCGTATCGTAATGGCAGTATGTTAAAAGGAGCATTTGGCTAATTTGGACAATTTACGTCAATTTAAATGTTATGTTGTTTCCATATTTGTACCTGAAAGTAAAGCATCGCAGCTAGTAGTAGTAGCAAGTCAAGTACCGCGTTGAGTTACGGTAGTCAACACACAATGTCTCGAATTAGGTCGAAAGATGGAGAACGGAAGGTATTAATTCTAAGTCATCTTTATCTGCATAACCTGGTATATGCAATATACTGTCTGAAAAAAAAGAGAAAAAGATATTTTTAGCTTCACACTGTATCCCGCACACAGCAGGGTAGGCAGAAGAAACCTAGTGTAAAACGAAGTAACTCCCTACTGTTGTACGCATAAATTATTTTCTCAGCGACAGATTTTAATGTGGTTTTCACTAATAGGTATATATACTAGAGCAAGATTTGCAAAAATACTCTACCTACTTGCAAAGTTACAATTAGATTACGATTACAACCTGTATAGAATATTAAATATTTGTAATGTAGCGTCGTAAAACACAAAATATAGCTCAAATATATAGGCAAATTTATAGAAATAAGCAAATTTTTTTCTAGATATATTTCATTATAATTAATCGTCGTCAATAAATAATATAAAAAACTTAGAATCTTCATTTAGTTCTAGTTTATATTTTTATAACCGTTTATATAACTTTATACGTATAAAAAGCATTTGTTGAGTGTTTAGCAAATATTTACATTTCATTGCTTACTCACTCTACACTCGCGACGCGCTATACTAGTGCTTCCTACTACGGTTTCTAGACAATATGTATTTTTTTCTGTTTTATAATAATCTACCCACACGTAATAATTAAATCCCAGATATTTAATACAGATCAGAAAAAATGCAGTAAAAAATATTACTTTATTCAGGATTTTTCTTTTGTTTCATGATAGCACGATTCAGGAACCTGCCTAACAGGAAGCTTCACTTCCTATTAGGCCTTTCTAGATCGAAAGATTAACTTTATTTATATTAATATAAACAAGCTGAAGAGTTTGTTTGGTATAACGCGCTAATCTTGGGAACTACTGGTGTAAATTGATAAAATATTTTTGTGTTAGTTAATCGATTAATCCAAAGAAAGTTATAAACTATATTATAACAAATGAATCATTTCTATGTAACCCATAGTGGGTTATACTCGTACAGGCCTGCGATCAGAGTTTGGGGTTAATTACCATAATTCATACTCAACTCTTAATTATTTTCATCTGACCATGGCTTCCACAGCCATAATATCTCCCATGACTGTGTATCGAACTCACTCCTAACGCAGTTTCAGAGTTTATCTATTTTTTCAGCTGTACTCTCTATCTCACTTAAAGAAGAATAGGCAGAGACAGAGAGAGAGAGATGCTACAGACTACTTTAGTTTTTGTTTTATTGAATTTAACTGTTTGTCTTTATGTAGTAATATGTATTGATTTTATCTTTGACTATAAGTTTGAACTCGTGGTAATGGCGTGGAAATAATATTTCTTATTTAAGTAATCCCCTGACATCGAAAGGGGATTTCCGATATACAAATTCAGTTTTTGTAATTTCTGCTACCAGTAACGTTTGAGGGGTGAACAAGTTTGAGCATTGCAAAAAAATTGTAATTTAATAAAAAATGCTTTTGGAATCAACGTACACCCTCTGCCCTTCTTTTTGTTTTTTTTTTTACTTTAGTTATATATCATTTTAAATAAAGGAAAACCTTGATACTTTAAAATATTTTGAACAGTTTTCAATGTGTATTTCATAATATAGAAATTTTCAATAACTAAATAAGAAAAATTTAAAATATTTATGTATACTTGCATAATTATGTATGTATCTATATTTTACTCAATTACTCTTTCTGTACTACCTACCAGATAAAAAACAACAGATATAATTACTTTAAAAAAGTCGAATGTTTTACGGGAAAGGAAAAATATTTTTTTTCATTTAACATCTTATATTTTACGCAAGTAAATTCGAAGGCAACGTATAGTCTTCTATAGATAAGATTACAAATATGTAATTAATGTATGTAATGCAAATAGATACTATATTATTTCTACTTTAAGCCAGTAAAAAATTGAAGATGTTATAATCGATGCAACGCTGAGGAAATTGGATCTGCAAATTACGTTTGGACGAGATGGCGGATTTAAAAAATATACCCTTATGTGCGGGACTTCCCCTAGACTGGGAGGTAAATCTAATTATTATGAGATTTGGATTATATAAGTCGATATTGTTGATGATCGTCTCTTAAAGAATCGGGTTTTATTTTAGAGGATCTAATATTGGCTTCAAAATAAAAAAATTGCACGGATTATGTTATTTTGTAAGCTTCACGTTTAGTTTGCGAGAGACACACTTTGTTCTCCATTTTCTAGCTGAATTCGAAACACTGGGTGTAGAGTTTTGGAATTCAGGGCACTCTTTTTAACAGAATCGGGAAATTAAAATTCTCTACTTCTCTCTCTCTCTCTCGAGTAGGAATGGATTACACAATCTACAATATAGTCTTAAATATTTACTGTATACAGTCATTTTGTAATTTTGCGGAACAGACAACAAAATTATGTAATATGTATAGGCCGTCGTGGCCCGTTTGCAAAAGAATGTGATTGTAAACGGGACGGAACGGTTGTGGGTTCGATTCCACTGAGGGGAATGAAATGTTTAATATTTTCATTTCCTTTCCTGGTGACGACGTAAAATGGGCTGAGTTTCACCACTCAAGACAGAATGCCTCGAGAATTCTGCTGAAAATGGGGCACGGAATATACTGTGTGCGGGATACAGCGTGAAGCTAAAAAAATGTATAGGCACTCATACAATATTTAAAATTTGCCCTAAAAAATACCAACATTTAACCTATTCCATTGCCATATTACATTTCCAAATAACACGGGAAAATGTTTTATACTCGCTAGATTATTGTTTGCGAACAGTCATATCGGGTATATTTTACGATAGTCATAAAGAAGTGCTATGAAGAGGGAGTAATCGAGTTTGCTGAATAATGGCTTTTACTTTCTATTATTTTAACATGACTTTTAACGATTTAGATGAAATATTGTTATGTATATAGCTTTTGTATTTGTAGGTATTTATAGTTACTGGTTTTGGTAGACTAGCTTATGTAATTTTATATTGCTTAAAAATATGAATTTGTAGTTTCTAAAAATTATGTGAATTTACGTTGATAGTAATTTTTATTATAACAACTTTTACAGTATGTATTTATTAATTCATTTCATAAATGTTTTTAAAGGCTATGAGCTTGAAACGTATATTGATTTAAATATTTAAAAAGTTACAAAATATAGGTTTAATGAGAGATTTTAAGACTAATTTATAAAAAAACAAATATTATTAGAGAGGAATAAAATAAAATAAGAACCTCATCTTTTTACAAAAGTCGGTTAATACATATATAGATGCAGCAAAAATCCATATAAGTACTTTTTAGTCAAATGTCTCACAAATGTCAATCGAATAGTTTTTAGTCCTCTGTAGGTATGTGTTACCCAAAGTAAGTACAAAACTCTAAAACGGAAATTTTTGTGTTCTAGTAAATATACAAATTTCGTGAACACACGATCTCACTACTTACTGTCCTTCCCATAAAGGTCATTATACCATATCAGGAGCTGAAACTAAATGTGTGGCTAAACGTATGTAGGTATGCGAATAAAGCATAACTGAAAGTGGATTTTGTTATTACAGGGACGTTCGTTGGTCGGTTGCCACGCGATATTAGACTTTACGATACAGTACCCACTATGCCTCTAAATGTGAATGTACTGTGAGGAAATACTAGTTATTAAAAGTAATGGGTCAGGTACCACGTTTCGCTAACACACACGCTTAAATAGCATATTTGTTCAAGCTGTTCTAACCTATAATGTATGGGAGAAAAGGTCGGAATTGCATGCAAGATTATACTTAAGACATCATTATATGGACTAGACAGGATAAAGAGTGATAATAGGCTATTTCTCGAATACTTTTTCACTATATTACAAGTAATAACCATACAATTGGGTATTCGTATCGTTTGAAAGGTAACGCTGGCACCTGACCAGTATTTGAAATTTACTTTCAGATAAAATAAATGTTTTCGTTGCTTAGTTGTACTCCGACTGTAAAAATATGGTTGAGGGTTTGATTCCTATTTAATATATTCATTTCCTTGCTTTCCATCTTTCATTCCTGGCTTCCATTTTTTGAGTTCCATCGACGCAAAGCCTCGAATTCGGTGGAAAGTGGAGAACGGCAGACTCTTAATGGAAACGGAATGTCTTCACACTAAATTTCTTCTGTCTACCCTTGTTAAGTGCGGGATACACTATGAAAATAAAAAAAAAACGACAAAATTGTTT
>FASU01007306.1:788-13243 GCA_001486225.1 Heliconius pardalinus sergestus | reverse complement strand
CGAGAGGCGCGGGTTCAAATCCTGCTGGGTTCAATTTTTTGTACCTTTTCTTAATAAATATTTTTCTTTCCTAAATGTCGATTAACACTTTTTTTGTATAAATTAATAATATATGTGGTTATGTATGTTTGTATGTGATTTACCGGTTTGGTTTTTGCATCTGGGTATTGCCAAGTCGAAATTAGAGGACGGAGTGGCTTATCACTAGGTTCTTTTTGCTATCTATTGCTCAAAATGAGATGGTAAAAAATCTTGTGAAGTTTACATATCAAAATATTTAATAATAATGCCTTAGAAATATTTTTTTAAAGTATTTTTTTTTGTGTCCATCAATATCGGTCAAATATAAAAAATATAAAACAAATAAAGAATTTATTTGTTTTATATTTTTTACACTTAGCTTAAGTAAACAATAAAAAATACATATTAAGATAGAATATAAATACTCATTACTTTAGCTGCGATGCAAATTGCAAATTGAATCACAGTTCGCTTACTCGTAACGTATAAAAAGGGAGGCCAGGGACGAATGGCCTAATTAAACAACTAAGCTCTAGCCTAGATAGCTCAGAAGGATATTTATAGACTGCCATTACATTTTATATTTAGTTTTAACGTTAAGATTTTCAACCAAGCTATGAATGTCAACTGTAATTAAATATACGGTTACAATAATAAGAATTAGATTAATTTCTGGATACATGTGGCACTATGTTTATAATTATACTACACTATATATACAAATAGAGTTTAGTTTTTCTGTCTTATAATTTCAAATTAAATATTTTTTTCCGTAAATTTAAGTCTTTTTTTCACGCTGTATCTGGCATATGATATAACACTCCGCATATCTGGCATAACACTCCCCGTTTGTGGTTGAATTCTGGAGAATGAATTTTTCGAATCTAAATGTCTGCGAATTTATAGTTTATAAAACTAAAAGTTGCACAATTTTGACTTAGCCCAGGCAAACTAAACGTAAACGTTCTTGCGAATGGGACCTCAACTTAAAACCCACTTGTCGTCGCCCTCTTAATTTGGGCCTTCCTTGACACTTATTTTATTATTACCAATACATTTTTCAGGAATGAACAAACTCAACCCGGCATAGTGCCATCCGTGGCGGCGCGTAACAACCTGGACTCTCGCGATCTGTCCCAAGTTGGAGTTTCGAGCCCTCCCCCGGATATCAAGAGCATCACCATCAAGAAGAAGCGCGATGATGACTCGTGGGATTGGCTAAATAACTAAAGACAATTGGTTGGTATTGGTTAGTTGATTAAATATTTTTTTATATATATATTTTTTTGCTTTTGATATTTAAAGCGGTATTCTTCTTATTTAGTTATTTTTAATAGCTTAAAGATTAAAGTGCTCTTTAGTAAAAACTTTATAATTTTATAATATTGTCTGCTCAGTGACTTGTGTTATGGCATAGCGAATTATATTTTCTTCAATATGTGGCAAGATGAACCTGACAGCGTTTTTCTAAAAGATAAGAAGAATTACCAAAATCAACCTTGACTAAATTTTTTATTCATCTTTTCACATTCTCACTATTATCGTTTTATTTGTGATAAAATAATCCATCCCATAATATTTTTTTTTTGAGGGCGTCGTCGGCGAAATTTTTTGCTTTTAATATCATACGTGCGAAAAGAAAAGGAAGAACTCTATCGTGTCATGAACGCTTTTATTTTACTGTTTGTCTAGCCACTGTTCAAATGAAACAGATAACAATTCAAATGAATTATTTTTTTATTGGAGTTAGAAAGAGTTAACTGGTCGCAGGTGAAGTGTTATACATCGAAATGATTAACCTGATGTAATATACATTTAGCCTTCATCGATAAATGGAGAACACATCTCAAAAAGAATTTCAACTCACACAAGTAGTTCCTGAGATTAACACGCTCTACAAAACAAACACCTCAGCTTTATAATATAAGTATATATTGACCTCGCCACTAATTTGATTCACCTTTTTTTTTCAGGCAACAGAAAAAGAAAAATGCAACAAAATTTGCTGATGTGCAATTATCAGTAGATCATAGATTTTCACTCTATAAATGTTATGATTTCCTTCATTATGCGTTTGTAGTACAAAAATATTTTTATTGCAATAGTTGAAGTATGTAATTTTGATGTCATTTAAATTTTTGTTCCACGAAGTTGTATTCGTCATATTGCTTGTGTAGTTACATTATAAGATGCGTGCATTATATTGAATATTTTAATGTCTGTATTTCGTTCAAGCTATTTTGACGAACATGTACATATTTGTTAAGCTTCAAAGAAGGAGAGCAAGTATTATTTTCTTTTATATGTATTAAGTAATATACAATGGAGCTACACAATATATTATTAATTCTATAAGAACTATAAGAATATAATATATTTTATCACTTGATATGGCCATAAGATGGATGATCAGGAATGTAGGCCAGAATTAAAAAAACCATGTTATCAAAATATTTATTTCGAAGCAGCTGTTTCTATTGCTCATGGAGAAATGCATTTCATTTCACTTTCTGGCAGTCTAAACTAAATATTACAAACATTATTTTTAGGGGGCCATCTATAAATTGCATCACATTTAGTTGCGTTAATAGGGGTGAGGAGGTATCCTAAATGTTTTGACATCACATTTCAAAATATCTCAATAATAATATATAAGTATGAAAACACAAAATTTGTGTGACCGAAAAATATTTCAGAAATGCTGTTTTCATTTAATATTTTCTAGATGTAAAATTGTAAAAAATGTGGCTTATTGTAATAAGGTAGGGATGTCCCATAACTGTCAACATAATATCATGAAAGTCGTGACGTAAATTTATAGACGGCCCAAATATTGTGCTCGACTATTACGCTTACCTGTTGTCATTTTCAAAGAATATTTTATAATATGCTGTTGATATCTAAATTAGGTTAACACTCGAATCGACTGTCAATTTGTTGCAGCTTATTTTACACTACAGACTTCCTCCTATTGTTATCATTTGTATTTTTTTATATTTCTGAACTTTACATATAAGAAGAAAAGAAAACTTTCATTATAATAGATACATTGATCGCGATCATTTGTTTTTAGAGCCGTATTGAATAATCCTTTGAATTTTTTAATCAATACAGACTAGGGTGCCAATCGACAGTAGTGTTTTAGGTTATTTATAAATAAGACTGGCACAAAATTTGTAATGGTTGTTAAAACAAAAAACTATTTTCTATCACATCTATAATCAGACGCCTATATATCCTTATTCGTAAAGAAATAAAAATATTTTAAATTATTTTCTCAAATTCAATAAAAGAATATGTAATTTTTCGTATTACTATTTTGGTAAAACTAATAAAAATACATTTAATATATTTCTATTAAATGAATACGTTGCTGAAATATGATATTCCTTAAAGAAATTATACAATACTTATCTCACGTATTCGCGCCTGATCTTTTACTTCTAATCTTCCTATCAACAAACTCATTGAAACATTTTAGTATACTATTGACAATACTAATTAAAACATAAATGTTGGTAGCCATTATGAATTATAATTAATATTTAATAGATCATTTATTTAAGTAGAAAATTTTAATAAAAGAGCCTAAAGAATCGATTTGATTGCTACATATTAACTAAATTGATTTTTAAAACGTGCTTAGGAATATAAAATTAAAATAAAAATGTTTTTTTTTATCATCTACACATTTAGAGAGTGAAGTGAAAGCTAGAAAAGTCCCCTAAAAGAGGTAAAGAGGCCATTCATAACTTACGTCACACGTTAAGGAAGTGGTGGCGTTGGCGAATGTGACATCACATTTTAAAATACAATATACAATTTCGGAACTGCTGTTTTAATTATATAATTTCTTGATTTAAAATTGAACCTATAAAAATGTGTGACATTACACACTCATGTGTCACACTAGAGGGGTCAAAAGGGGGGAATTCATGACGTAATTTATGAATGTTCTAAAAGACATTGTGCCCATAGCAGCGGAAATTTTGAAGCTTATATTAAAAATTTATTGCTTTTCCAATAAAGATAAATACAATAAAGGTACATTTATATAAATCATTTTAAATCTTATTAGTTACAATTTTTACGTACATTACGTCAACACTGAAACTCGGAAGACTTACTATCTGTATATATTAGTAAAATGCTCAATCACGTATTATGTTTAAACTTAAGATTTCTTTATAAGAGAATGTGAAATATTAAATCGTTCAATATACTTCTATATTATATATTTTCAAATAAAACATGTTATTCGATCGATTTTTTTTTTTTATATTTTTAAATGTAGTTTTTGTGGCAAAATATCTGACTTCTTTATGCATTTATTATTGTAATTTTTATTGTAAAAATGATGATTGATATAAAACTAATCTTATAATAATCGTCCTAAAGATTATTTTTAGTATAATTTTAATGGAAATACAATCACTTATGATTTACATTTTAAAAACAAACTGTTATAAACAAACGTCCTATATATTTAGACTGTTGTATAATTATTTTTGTATATAATCAAAGTAAACTATTTACTATATTAATTGATATAAAATATAATTTTGAAAATTCACTGTACTTTTAAAATGCAATTTATGTATTATATTTAAAAAATATGTAAATTATTATCTTTTGACACTATGTGCAAATAAATTATATACTTAATTAAAAATATATGTCATTATAAATTTATCGCATCGTTTTATGTTATAATTTCTTAGGCATGGCTATTTTATTAGAAACTAAATATAGTTTACTTGATAAATATTGCCTACTATAGTAAAAAGTATTTTTTTGGCCATTTTAATTAAGATAATGTTATATTTCTATGTACAAAATATTGATTATTATAAAATTAAAGTATGCATTAAGGAATTGTTTATATTTATTTTGCATACTGTGTTCATATATCTGATTACTATCGTTGATGAAATGTCATTTTTTATATCTTGCTTATAACAGGATAGGCAGAGGAAACCCACAGTTAAAACTCTTAGTTCCCTACGCGTCGCCCAAATTTCGGGATATTGCGTGATGAGTGGTAGAACTCAATGCCGTGCTTTTTCTTGTTATCCTCTGATAACAGAAAATGAATATTATTCATTCCCCTGAGTCTGAATCGAACCCGTGACATGCCACGAGGTCCTCCACGACGAATTAGCTAGGTTAAAACCTATATAAATATAAATATTTTAAGTGTTTATTTACTTGTGAGAGAAAATGAAATCTCAAATAAAGTTTTCTTGTGAGAGTTTATTTTGTTTCGCTGGTTATTATTGAGTATTGAATAAAGAATATTGTATATTATGAAACTTTGGAAGTATTCGTCAATCAATAACTTATATTTTACGGAAATGTATGAATATCTTCTCGTTGTTACTATACTTTACCGATGAAACAATAGATTGATAAACCTTTGGATGTTAGTATAATTTTATCATTTATTATAACTGTATTGAAATTATCAATAAATAAAGAATCTTAAATGTGCTATATTTTTTTTATTATTCCCAAGTTATATGATAAATATCACATACATAATATATTAAAAAAATTAAAACATACAGTGTAGAATTATACTTAATGGAATAAATGGAGTATATGTAACTATCTTTAAAAAGATAATATTGTTTTTTACTTTTATATGTCATTTTATATTTATACAAGAAATGCTTCATCTTTCTTTATAAAATTTTTATTTTCATTAAGATGATTATAACATAAGAATATTGGATTAATAAAAAAATATTTATATTTCAATAATTTGTGAGAAAAGAATACTATATTACATACAAATACACCAAGTGACAACCCTGACTATGAAGTAACAAATATTTTTCATATTTATTTCTTTTAATTCTAAGCAAATATCCCTTTGTTAATATAGTAAATTAAACACTAGAAACCACATCCTTAGTAATAATTAAATAACAACTTGGAACTTATGAAACCACAATACCCTCCACGTAATATTAAATGTTATGTAATCAGATTAACATAAATATATCCTTATAGTGTATATTTAACATTTAGTTGTAGTTGTCATGATTTGAAGATTTGTTTTTCAATTATTCGCGTCAAGAAAAAAGTACACAAGTCCAAAATTGTAATTTCACAGAAAATATATACAAAGTTTATATGTAATTGAAATATTATTGGCAATTGTTCCTAATTAAAATGTTTAAAAACAAATATTTTTTAGCTTCATGCTATTTCTTGTATCTAATGTTTACAAATTTTCGAGACATGAGAATTGAGCAGGTGACTGTCGCGTTAAAGCTGCAGTCTTTATTTTTAAATTATTTCATTTTTATATAACATATTCTACTTTTATAATGCTTACATAGATTTCAAGAGGCACTATAATGATTTCTTACAAAGCAATTGAAAGCAAATTTAGAAATGGATAACAATTAATTAAACTAATTTATTATTCATTTATGTATATGTATACTATTGTTAAGACATTAATAAAATAAATATCATTATGTGCAATATTTTTAAATTAGATTGAATCTTAAACTAAATAACAGGAATGCTATGAATATAACATCGCAGATATGGATACAAGAATACTATATAGGTTTTGTATATAAAATTATTTCAGATTAGATTTGGACAATTTCAGTACATTAGAGTATTAGAGTAGAATTTACATTTACATGTGAATCAAGATTAGTGTCAGCCAGCCAAAATGACAGGCCCATCGTCCTAGTTGCATTTAAGTCTCAAAACTCTCATATTGAATTTGGTCATGGTCAGGTTTTTATTTCAGATTCCTGATAGTTTCAATTACATATTACTTCCATAACATCCCTGCTAAATAATTCAAACGCAAGTCAATTGAATATCTATGATGCCCACATGTAGAAGTAAATATCTTGCCAGTGGTTAAGATATTGAATGATAGGGCTGCATATAAATGAAAGCACAGGAATTTTGTTGGAAGTAGATGTTAAAATACTTTCAATAACATTCTTAGAATAACCATTGTACATAGGACTACGAAGTGAATATAGAATTAATCCAAGTTTTCTCCGGCTTAACTCTAATCTTTGTTCATACGTTAAATTATCCATGTGGCGATTATATAATTTAAAACTTGCCATGTCAATCCCTAAAGCTACCAGCCATTGTTTCCATGATTTGCTTCCAAATATTCTCATTGCTGCAAGGTGCACCAGAGGTTTTATAATATGCAATAATTCTGCATTAAACAAATCTTTCCCTTCAATAGATGGCGATATGTTATCTTCTTTAATTTTCAAAGGCTGCCAGTCTCTCAAGGCTAGAGGTGGTGCTCCATCAACACGCCTCACAACTCTTCCTGACCTTTTTAAAGTAAAAAAGGAGTTAGAGCTTTCATCTACATCTTTACTCTCAGTAAACTTTTTTCTTTGTAAAGCTGGTATAGGTGGATGTTGAATAGGTATCTCCTTGTATCTATACAATAACACAATGGCCGAAGCACATTTGAACATCTGAAGTAAAGATGTTGCAGTCCATTTTCCTTTTGTACCCCATCTGTTTTTAACTACAAGTTCTACAAATACTTCACAATAATGGATTACAGTAAGCCATATTTTTATTTGCTCTTGTAAGCCATAGTCATTTAATTCACTTCCATAAGCTTCTCTTATGAGTCTGTCATTAAATAGGGACAATAATTTCGATAATGAATAAACAAGTTCAGAAATAATTGGTGATTTGTTTATTTTACCCGCTACAAAGTAGGATGACCATGTTGCAACAGTTTCTACATCAGTTACTATTCCTGGATTATTAATTACCCATTTCTTATAAATAGCATACAACTCCGCGAATGATAATTTTTTATCCATTACTGTTTATAAGTATGGTGTTTTTTAAGATTCCAACTATAGGATAATCTGTAAAGATCGTTTATTTATGTTATTACAATACAGTCAAACTGAACAGACATTCTATAGAAAATTGCACATAGATGTACTAATTCATAATTCTTATTAACTTAATTTTATCATGAAACCAGCATAAAATATTTACCTTATGAGGAATGATTTGAGATTGTTTACTCCAAGTGCCACAATATAATAACGATTATTTTAATAACGTTTTATATACTTCCAAAGCGTAATATTTTAATTGATAGTAATCAGTATTCACCTAGAATATTCGTAACTAATTACAGCAATTGATGGAGAATCTTGCAATAACTTAGTTACTTACCCTTATAATACGTAGGACAGGGTGGACCACTTTCCTGCAAAGTTTTGATGATAACAAATTTTTACACACAGTAAATATGACAGTAAGTATTCATAATCTGTAATTTTAATGTCAAAGTCAAATATAAGTCAAATATTTTTCCTTAAATTTTGCATCAATGATTAAAAATATTTCAATCTACTTTTAGGAATTACTCAAGCAAAAGTTTTATATATAAGTAAATACATGTGATTTGAGTATTGACATCAGAGGAGGTTCTCCTAATACATGAAAAGATCTTGGATATGCTTTAGATATATCACAAGGTGACTTGAATGTAAGCCAAAAAAATAATTTAATATTATTATTACTTTTTAACTTAAAAATTGTTTTATCCTCCGTTTACCTGGCATTAATCTTAGCATTTGTTGTCACTCCACATACTCATGTCTGCAATACATTAGGGATACCCGATGATCATCGATTTTCGATGATCATCGATGTTAGCAGACAAAATATCGATGTTTTCACATCGATGTTGCATTAAATAAAACATGAAGTCAAGTGTGTGTCGTTTCATCTTTTATACAAGAAAAAATTGTGACAGTTGACACTTGAAATCCTTCAATTGACATATAAATAAAAACACTGTGTGAATGTGGCCTGGATGAAGGTTCCCTTTCCCATATTCCTTTTATATGTTCCTTGGTCCGTTCCTTGTATGATTTCCTTCCTCATGTAGTTCCCCGTCCCTGTAGTTCCCCGTCCCCTTAATGTTCAATGTTTGTTAATGTTTGTAAATATATTAAATATAATAATATTAAAGTATAAGCTAACAATTTTGTAAAATATTACTTAGTACTAACCCTTTATTATGTATATATTGTAATATTTGTATATATATATACTTATAGGTGAAGGCAGTATCTTAGCTGGATCTCTTTTTAACGTGCATTCTCCTATTGCGTATTATTGTCCTTTTTTACAGTACATTCTCCTTTGTGTGTTTTCCATTCAAGTGGCGAAGTGATTAGTGCTGAACTGGCATGCTCATCGGCATAATTATAGATAACGAAAACTTCGTGTCTTCTACTCTCACGTAGTACAAGCGCCAGACAATATAATGTGACATTGGTTACCAAATTATCCTATTCTATAGTTGGTATTGTCAAATCGTACAGAAAGATAGAAATGTGACTGAGATATGATAATATGAAAGCCCCCTTGTTTTAATTAAAAATGTCTTATGATATTATAATTGTTGTATTTATTGATAACCATGAATGAATTAGTCCTAGCGCAGGGGCACAAAAATGTGCTGCACAATTGACTGGTAGTGGTTTCGATCCCCACTCGAGGAAACGAAATATTTATTTAATTATATAGCTGAAGCGGGATGTATATAGCGTGAAGCTGTGGGGAAAAGAAAAAAGACATCGATATTAGCTAACATTGGGGAAAAGAAAAGGAAAGAAAAAAAATCTGAACCCTTTCTTTCCTTCATTAAGGGCACCAATAAAGACTGACAAAGAAAAAGAAGAAAATGATCGTCCAATTCTATTTCTAACATACACAGAAGATGGTATTGATACTACCATTAATATTCATCATCATATGTAAATAATTGGAATGACCCTGTAGAAATTTTAACACTCAGTGGAAGAAGGGAAGGGAAGGGGAAGTATTTCAAAATCCAGAAAAGTTCATTAGAGATTTGATGCATTTTTTTAATGGCTTATTATTTAAATGTCAAATTTCAAAAACAGAATTTTTTATAGTTTTTGTAGCTTTTTTCTTTATACTGTATATAGCTAGGCAGAGATAACCAGCGTAAAGAGACCTCTTTTCCCACTATTGCCTAGAATACCAGATATTGTATTGAATGGCTAAGCTCAGTGTCACTCTTTATATTGTCATTTGACACCACAGTGGGTGATCCACATTGATCATGCTTAGTCAGACAATTAAACAACAGACAAAAATTATTATTTGGCTTTTTATTAATTTATTTATTTTGATACATTTAGTGCAGTGCTAATACCCAAAATTATAACAATTGATAAAAGAATTGTTTTGAGCCAATTAAGAGATATGTAATAAACAGTTTTTTGTTACTGGATGACTTTATAGTACCTGTTATAACTAAGGCAACTTACATAGAATAAAGAACCCCAAACCTCTAGTTCCCTAATGATAATCTAGATTATAAATATGTGAATTTTATATATAATTTAATTATAAGCCACTATATTTTTACAACAGTGTCATGCAAATAGTACCTGTTGTTCCTGAACAAATAATAAAAGAGAATATAATTTTAATAAAAATCGAAACATTTTTATTTAATAATTTATTTAAGAAAATATATTACCTAAAATTATTACATACTTTCTAGTTCATATATTTATATCTATAAATGTAGGTGGTTAATGAAAAAGTGTGATGTGATTTATAAAATATATCACCCTATAAGTAAAAAAATCTCTTTGTTTTACTTGAAATTAGAAAAAAATTAGTACAAATGAAAGTTGTAACAAAAAATTAAACAAAAAAACAAGATTTTTCAAAGATATATACTTTTCAACTTATATGGATAAAGTAAACCTAACTTAGCAGAAAGAAAAGATAATATAAAATGTAAATTAAAGTTAGTTTTTTTAATCCGAATCCGAAACATTAGTTTCTTCTTCATGAGCCTCATCTGCTGTACTAACATCATTGACGTCAATACCTGTGTCGTCGTCATCGTCATATATAATAATTTTTGCAAGTAGCTCCTGAAAATCAATAAAAAAGGTTATGTGGGTATAGCTTTAATGCTGTTGAGGTATAGCTTTAATGCTGTTGAGGTACAGTAGCTGTGTCAGACTGTAAAAGAGACTGTTATGGGTTCAATTCTACTCAGGGAAATGAATTATTTCTCGTTTCCTCCTGTTAGTAAGAAGACAAGGCTCGGCATTGAGTTTCGCCACTCAACCACACTATACTTTGTAAAAAAGCAGCTTAAAAATGAATATGACACTTCAATAATAACACTAGTTTGCTAACAGTATAATTACAATATTGAAAAAAAAAACATATAAGTCAGCAGGTAAAGCTGCCAGCAGGCTGCTAGTGTTCAGAAAAATGAAATACCTTGATGACTTTCACAAGACTATTAGCTTCCTCTAACATTTGTTTATTCAGAACATTTTTTTCTGTCAGATCTTTAATCATTTTTTGAAGTTTTTCAGCGTCTTCTAGAGCTTCTTGTAAGGCGAGTCTTAAAAGATTCAAAAATGGTTAGAAAACGATAAGCACAAATTAAAAAAAACTATTCATAACCAATATTGTTTGTTATAAATAATTTCTAAAAAATTTTGTAGAATAACTTTAATTTTAATTTTGTAGAAAAAAAAATTGTACAATAAATTATTAAAACCATTTTATAATCATAACTGAAACCAATTTTGTATTTTTCTTATCCATATCCAAATATGAAATGTTATACTTGTAACATTCCTGTTAAATGAGATGTTATTAGAATACTTACTGCATCTTGTCTGTTAATTTTTGCCAATGTTTTCCAGAAGCTCCTAGATTTGTTAAGTCCTCAGCCCTGATTTTATTTTCAAGATTAACTTGAGTTTCTTTTGTTGATAAGTTTTTCATTCGTATTTCAACATTTCTAGAATTTAAAATATTGTTAGGTTTAGTATATAAAAATAGAATATAAATTTTATTTTAGTAATTATTACACAAAAATTACATTGGAGGTTCTTCGTGTTTTAAGCTTTTTGTAGATCTACCCACTAAAATTTCTGTGACGGATGCAGTATGCTGAAGGGTTTTAAGAGATTTACGAGATTTACGTGTAGCCCGCGGCGTTTTCTGAAATAATACATCAATAACAACATTTAGTTAGTTGTGTTAGTCTAGCAATAACATCAATGTACCTTGAAAACCTCATATGTTACTAGCATTCGTAGTTTCGTAAATAAATAAGTTAATAAATAAACCTGAGAGTATGATTTACTCGTTTTATTATGTACTTATATGTATGTTCTTCTTGTACCACTTAAATTTCTGATGGTTCACTGGTTTGATTTCTCTAAAGAAAAGAAATCCGTTATCCTTTTGAATTGAATTCTTGATATATGGCGTTTCGAGCCGACCAGTCATACGTTTGTCGCCAAATACCATTTGACATTTGTTATTTGACTTATTTGACAATTACTATTCAGTTAATTCAACTAACTTTATAAAAG
>FASU01007299.1:0-12776 GCA_001486225.1 Heliconius pardalinus sergestus | reverse complement strand
TTAAATTAATTAGACATTTTGACGAGAGAATTTTTAAATAGTAATTATTATATAGATAATTAAGTTCTGTGTATTCATAGAAGTATCGTGCCAATATAAAGACTGTGTAAGACCAGAGAGTACGGTCGGTGAATCGAGCCTTTTATCCTGGAAGAAAATAATCAGAAGTAGTATAAAATCAGGTCTGTCATCTACAGCAACCTTCAGGGCGGCCACGACTCAGCGTCCGTATTTTAGATGATAAATAGCGTAGAAAGTTTTGGGGACCATTTTGTAATAGTTTTTTGTTACTTGTCAGATATAATTAAAAATTGTATTTATTTACGGTACCCTAAAACAATTGTTAAATAGAACAAAAAGTAAAATAATTGCTTAATATGATAAAAATATTTTTTTACTTGATTATTCTTCATTCTTCATATTCAAATTATTAGACTAAAAATTAAGAATGTTTATTGAAGTATATGTACCACTTTCTACCCAATTCTAAAGTCATTGCGTGTTGCGTCGCGATTCCTTCTTGGGGAATCGAACCCACAACCGTCACGTTTCCAGTACGCACGCTCGTGCCCCTGAACCAAAATGATCTCAATTGTCTACCTTAGTTCTAATAGTGTCCATATACGCAATAAGTTGTTTTAGAAAAAAATGAGGAATATGAATACTAGATTCCACATACTTGTATACTGCCTTTAGCAGGTTGAGTACGCAAAGACAATTGAGGATCAAGACATTCTATTTCCAGTATTCCCCTGAATTTGGTGTGTAATGTCGAGTGACGAAGCCCAACACCATAATATATGTGTGATTTACAATTTTAATAATTCTTCATACCAACAAATAAAACAGTTTTTAAATTCTTTTTTGTTTATTATTTGGTATATGAAGTGTCTTATCCACAAAAATAGTTATACAAGTTGTAAAAATCATATAACAATTTAAAATCACAAATGTTGCAAGTGGAGGCAGAAGTAATGTTTTAAAATATAAATTAATATTACCAGTGCATACATTGCATATTAAAAAATATAATAAACCATTTTTATTAATGACATCTAATATAAATGGTACAGAATAAGTAATTGTCCTTTCTCTTTTTAAAAATATGATTTCAATTGAATACATAAATAATATCCCAGTAACCAATACTGTAGATAAATAAGAGCAATAGCCAGCATTTGCTAAAGTCCTAGATGCTGGTCTATATATATTGATAATATATGAAATTATGAATAGTATTGAATCTATTATTACAAGTTTTTTAACTAAATAGTATCTTAAGATTGTATTATTGACTAGCAACTGCCTTAAATAGGCAGCGAATAAATACAAAGCAACATAACCCAAGTTTGATGTAATACCTTCTCTATTAGCATCTATTAAAGAAATTCTTGGCTGATCACTGAAAACCCAGGCTTGTAGCCCTTTATACAGCAAAAACTCATGGAATACTATCGCTAAAATGCTTAAAAGTAAAGCTTTATTTATCAATATCAGCAAAATACTTGAAAGTAATTTGCATACTGCAAGAGTAAAGAAAAAATTCCAATGAACACCATATTCACTGATATGTTCATGATAATCTAATTGTTTAACTGTGAAATATCTCAATACACCAAGACAGAAAAGTGTTAAAATAAACTTAGAATTTCCTTTTAATACTGCTACATAATTATTTTTATTGACGTTTTTGTGTACAAGTCCACTTATAAGCACAAACAGTCCAACACCTGTGTCCATTAAACTAAAACCATATTTTTCAGTTTTCGCTAAATGCCTCGGAAAGTCTACAAAATCAACTGCCAATATACAAAATCCAGTTATAAGATATGTTAAGCCCCTCAGGCATGATATGGACCTAATTCTATCATTGTCGTATACGTTTCTGCCACTCATTTTGCTGACAAAATGCAAATAATCATATCTTTTTATGGTTTCTTTCAGTAACATTAGAAAAGCTCCAATATTTAAGTGATAAATATAATCTGACAAAAATGTGTGAGCCATTATCATTGTTAAGATAATTATGAAATATTCTTTTAGATAATTAGTTGCTTCTCTTCTTTGCTGAATTGCACAAAACAATGAACATTGTAACGTGAAGAATATGCAGAAAAACGTATGCATTGCCGTCGAACCATGGTTGTTTTGCATGAAAGATTCGTGGTACACCTTGTATTCCGAAGAATTCATATTCAAATTTTATATAAACACTTATATTACTTTACTTTACTTAATGTATTAAATTAATAATAATTATATTAAATTATGTTTTAAATAGTACTACAAATATTATTTACACTAATTTTTTTTTAGAGTATGTAATGATTTTCAAATGTTGAGTATTTCAAATGTCAAAAACTATTTATCTATCTTACTTGTCAAAATATCATTCATAGCTTTTTCCACGTTGAATGGAACGTAATATGAAAAAAAAATTAAGTCGAATTAAGTAAATCATAGTGGGATATGGATTCAAACATCATTTGAAAGAATTTCTCACGATATATATAATAAAGAAATACGTTCCCTCTACTTTTTTCAAGAAATACGATAAATGCTTGAAACTTAATCTCTATTTTTGGATTTCATTGAATCAGTAAAGATTTTTTATATTTAAGTAAGTAGATATAAAATAAAAAAAGTTCCACCTAATTTACATATTTTTTATTTTCTTATTATTTAACACAAAGACTAGCTTACAACTAATTTGTAACTTATTACAACAGATTATTGTACAGTATAAATAAATTCGTTAACATTACACTTAAATAATGAATTTCGGGACCTATCACGCAATGTAGGCATCAAAACTATTAAACGTGAATTGAACTTAAAATTGGTCAATGACAGTATGCAATAACAGTTATTTGGCAAATTACAAAGCTGAGCTAAAATACTGTACTCAAGAATTAAATAATCTTATTTTCTAAAGTTAGTTGTCGAAATCGTAAGGGCGCTGAGGGCGTCTCTGGACTAAGGGTATGTTGACTTCTTCAGCGGATCGGAATACTTGAGGCTGGTATTGAAGTCTGGCTGGTCTTGCTTGTTGCGCGGGGGGAACTCTACGTGGTTCTTCTTCCTGTATCACAAGATTTTAATGTATTACTATCAAATATGTAGTTATTAAATAATTTATTTAATTGTAAACGCGATCTGTTCTTGGTTAGGTTCCCATTCGAGGAAATGAAATATTTATTATTTTATTTCTTCGCTCTGGCTTGGAAGCAAAGCGCGAGGTTGAGTTCCGCCATGCAACACGCAATGTCTGCAGCCTGCAATGCAGATTTCGGTGGAAAGTGTTTAATAATTTATAGTACATTTAAAAATTCTCACCTCTTCATCTTCTTCCTGTTCAAAACGGTCATCCCTGTACACTTCAGCGGGGTAGAACCTGTCGGAGTACTTAAGGGACACGTTAGGTTTCCTCTGGACCTCCTCTTCGTTGATGGGGCGGTAGAGGTAGTCATTGACGAAGTGGTACTTTTGGGACTTCTGGCAGATGTTGTCATGTGTAGGCGGCATGCAAATCAGATGGACCTATAATAGAAAAATTAATAGATAATTCAAAGATCCTCTTCTCCTTAAGATGTTATAATATATGTACGAATAATACTCGTATTATTATTTTATGCTTGTTAACGCTTTAATACTATTTATATTCTTAGTTTTATATATAAAAATAGTAATATAAAAAAATACCTGATGGAAAGTAAATCCGTCGGGGCAGATCCACGAATGCTTAACATTGTCTTGACAGTAATGGAACACCTCGCAGTTCAGCTCCTGGTCAGCGTAGTACCCAGTATTTTTGCTCACACAATCGAATTTAGATTGCTGCAACAATTGAGAAAGACGGTCGGGCTCCTCCTTCTCTTCTTCTTCTTCTTCCAAGAGTTGCTGTTGGATTTTAGATGGACGGTTCTCTTGAGGCTGTCGAAAATTACAAAGCTTTAGAAAACAACAATTATGTTACTTTGAGTTCCATTTCGGGAACATATTTTCGCGTTTCTAGGATACCTACTTAAAAAAATGACTAAGCTGTATATGCAGTTACATAAAAAAAAGAATGATGGCTAATACTGATTAAATGATTATTATTATAATATTCAGTGTTTACTTTCCCAATTTTAACTTATACTTATTTACCTTCCTATGAGGTGCTCTAACTGGTGGTCTCTGTTCCTCCACATAGATCTGTTGTCTGGCTGGTACCTCATATTCCTGCTGTTCTTGCTGCGGCCTCTGGTAACCTGCCAGTTCAGCTAACGAAGGTGTGGGCCGGAAACCGCTAGGTAGTGTGTTCGAGTAACCAGCTTGGTTATATGCTCGTGGTCTGAGGTTGCGTGTTTCCTGGTATCAAAAGAGTACATTTGAGTTTGATTTTATAGTTTAAATTATTATTGATATTTTATTATTATTTAATAGGATTAGAGTAACAACTTTCTTTCAAATAAAAAAATAGTCTTCCAAAAATAAATAACTCCATTCAGACGGTTCTTTTAATTTGAACATGTTCGGAATGAGACTAAAAATGGGTAAAAAAAAAGGATCTTATGCTAATTTCTTCCTACGCACAAGACAAGAGACTTTGCATGTATTTATATTACTATGTTAGTTAGATATGAAAGTATTACAAAACGCCGTTGTAGGTGGCTTTCGTTCTAACAATGAAAACTAGTACATCCCAGCATCCCACATACATAATTATATGAAATCTGAACGTTAAAGATCATAAATTATTACGAAATTCGTGTTTTTTTTTAAACACGAATTTCGTATGGACTGAGGAGACTATGTATCTGGGCCTACGTAAATATATACATTAAATTTATAAATATTTTTATGTAATTTAGATATAAATACTTTGGAGAATATGATAATGAAGAGAGAGCGGAGTGTCTTAGTACTAGGTTCCTTCTTCATAAAAAAATAAGTTAAAATTATTTTATTTTAAATAATGAGATAAAATACGAATACCAAAGAATTTCCTATATTTATGGAATATGTAAATTCTACAAAATATCACCTTGTTTAAAGATTAATTTAAAAAATAATGTTTTTGTATCATGCTTAATGAGATTTGTAAAAGATAAAATGATTAAAAAGCGACGTCCTGTTCTTTTGACTTCTTATACATAATGTTAAGAGGTTTTATAAGTTCAGGTAAATGTCGAGGTTTTTTGGATTTGATCCAATTTATCTTAAATATCACGAGTGCCATATATCAAAAGAGTAAAAACTATTATAAATTATAAAATTTTAAAGAAGGTACTAAGCACAGTTACTCAGTTCCCCTTTTTCCGCCCAATATCAACCTATTAGGTACTTGTTGAGTGGTGAAACTTAACGTTTAGTTTACGAGAGCAGAGGAAAGAAGGAAGAATCCTTCCCTACTACGGCGTGGATCTCCGCCACTCAACACAGAATGCCTTCAGAATTCGGTGAAAAATGAGGAATGGAAGTGTCTTCATCATAGAAATAGTGTGTCTTAACTAGGTTACCAGGTTCCTTCTGCCAACCCTTCTATCCGTAGGATACAACGTAAAGTTAAAAAAATTAATCTTCCAAGTGAGGATAAAATATCATGAAGACCTCTACAAAACTCAAAGGTTAAAGTAAATAAGAAAAAACAAATTTCAAATTGCCCACAGAACAGGTACCTACATTGATAAATGGCGCAAAAACGTCAAACACTGTTTAATGTAGAAACAATAATTGTGAAATGTGCCTATTGAATAACAGGTAGGTTTCAATACAGTTTCTACCTATAGCTGTTCCATAACTCAACACAGTGGCGGTCGTGTACTGCAGGGACTTGAAAAAATAAATATCAATCAATAGATAGAAATATTTACATTGCATATCGCAACTGTTCGTGCGTGACGGTCGATTTTTTTTTATTTTTATAAATTTATGTAGTTACTTAGGTATGTTCCGGATATTCAGTAAGAAATACTTTCTTTAAAGGTAGGTATGTATAGCAAAAAGTGAAATATCGCAGATTTAGTAGGTAGAACCTAATGCCTTATAGTGTATTCATATTTTCACATAACAATTTCCTCGCATGGGATTTGAATCCATAACCATCGCAAGTGCATTCAAATATATCATTTTCATTCACTTATTTTGTACTGCCATTTATCGTTGTTAATTAAAGAAACAATTAAAGAAACAATATGAATCAATAGGTTCAAGGCTTTGCTATTACTGCAGCGACACAGCACCTGACTAAACGAAACGGTCGTGAGTTCGATTACAATGGGAAAGAATCAACTATTTTTATTTCCTCACTCTATTAGCAAGACAAAGTGCGGCGTTGGGTTGCACCATTAAATACGCAATGAATCGAAAATGGGACGGTGCGTGGAGAAAGTAATATCTCAGTACTTCTCTTTTACCTACCCTGCGAGGCATATCCCATTGTTTGAAGGTACCTGCTAAAACAATTTTCCCACGCGATGACACTAATATATTTCTGCTTTTTGCTACTAAGAGCACGGCTTAACACGAAGTGACATTACGTAATGATGTTACAAGAATATGCATATTGATATATGCAGCCTTTTTCTTGGGTTGTTTGTTATGTAGATTAGTTTTATGTCATAGATACAATAGGTTAAATATTGGAAAGTGTTACACACTATAAATATATAGTTTCGTTTTCAGCTTAACGCTGTATGCCGTTAGAGAAGGGTAAGCACAGAGAGCCTAGTAATAAGACACTCCGCTCCCCACTTGCCAATTCTGTAGGCATTGAGTGGCTGAACTCAACGCCGTTCTTTGCCTAGATACTGGAGCGAAGAAATCGTGGTGGAGATATATGTGGGTCGCTGGTGAAGTAGTAATAGTACTCATACATAACATAAAACGACATAATATATAAAAATAAAAGATGAAATAAAAAATAAATATATAAAAGAAAATAATCGAACGGTGGTTGAATGAAAGCAGTTCTAACTTTCGATCTTACAAATTGACAAAAAATATAAAAGTAACTAATGAACTCGACTTTCACTACTTGTAAAGCTATAAGATACTAAAAATTGCATTCCGATGCTATTTATCTATTGATTCACTATACAGCTTTAGTTATTGAATTGATATAAGTATTTATTATAGGAGATGATTCAGACATAATTTTATGTTATGTCTAGTCAGTCAATAAGTAAGTAAAGAACGGGCACACATACACTATATATTGTTATGGAATATAAAAACTCATCTTTTTTGAAAAAAGACGTCGGTTTAAGTAGAGGTTTACGCATTTCAATAGTAAGCTTGTGCCCTGCCTGGCCCCAAACGTTTCCATTTTATTTATTTTTTCCCTTAAATAAATAAATAAAAATAGATATAGCTACTAAATATATATTTAAATTAACGACAGCGATTGATTTCTATACTTCCTTAATCTTAAACATAAAATTATGTAAGAAACAAGGCAGCTTTAGGTCAAATAAGTTATGTTAGCGAAGCATAGATAGGTAAACCCTATAGGTTCCCTTGTCTTACATCAGACGATAATCATTACGGCGAATGAAAGTAAACGTTATCGACACAGCTGCGGTCCGTCGGAAGTATAGCAATTATTGAGAGACTTACAAATATTGTGCTATTATGAAACATTACAACTACTTTAAATAATAGAGCTAATGTTAGGTTACCATGTAAGCTTTACTAATAATTCTTCTAGAGATATTTCTTCTTTCTTCTAGAGATATTTTTTGGACGGGCCTGGACTTTACCTTTGAACAGGGTATGTTCGTGTAAACGTGGTTTTTATAATTTTTTCGAGGCAAATGTTTTATTAGTAAGATTTCTAGGGTGGGCACGCTTTGATAATCACGTTGTCATTTTGACAAAGGCCTACTCCAGGCTATTCCTTATATGACCACAATACTTGCAGCTACATAAATAACTAAACAACTAAATACCTCTTGATCTAAAGCCAGTTCTTCGTCTCCCTCCACTCCCGCATCAGGCACATCGTCTTCCTCTTCAGACGCGACAGCGACTCCGAGGAGAAGCAGCGCTATGAATAAACTCCACCTAAAACCAAAGAACCGGTACATAAATTTAAATATATATACTATATATACAAAGTAGTTGTCGTGGTCTCAAAAAATTGAGGTCGTCGTGGCGCAGTGGCACAGGTTCTGACTATAAACGCCAAGGCTATGAGTACGATTCCCACTCTGGGGGAATGGATAATTCTCTCGCTCTTCACTCGCTCACCCGTATGTACGGGATGATACACTGTAAAGCTTCATTCCTTATTTTCGGCCCAATTTTCAAAACAAACCGTGTTCACTGGCCGATTTCAATGTCGCCCGAGCTTTTGTCATGCTACCAGAATTATGAAATGAAAATAAATTATTCCCCAAGTGGGAGTTGTATCCACAATTGTTGAAAATACGACAAAATTAAACGTATAATCGAATAAGAATCGAATTTTATCACGATTATTATGAAAAAAATGTACTATAATTGTATTACGTAGATAAGTAATACTTATCTACGTAATACGAGTTTATAAAAGTCACATACCTACCCCTTATAGGAATCATTACATAATCTCAAATATAAATGCTTTATTAAAACATGGATAATTAATAATATTATCGTCAAATAAATAATTAATGTAGAAAGTAGCCGTAGCAGGAAAGTAGCAGTCATGAGGAATTGTCAAATATTGACTACTTATTGTGGCACCTTCGGCCAAATGCGGTAATAGCATTACGTGGAATTCACTTTCTACTGTTTTTAAATGCATTTCTAGATACCTACTATATAAACATAGAAATATGACATGAGATTTAGACAATGATTTTAAGCCTATCTAAGTAAACCTTTTATATAAATAATAATAAAAAATATTTATTAAAACCTAACTTTTTTTAAAATTGAAAATTCCTTTTACATCTTCATATAAAATCTCATTGTGTAATGTGGCAGGATAGGCAGAAAGAACCAAGTATAAGCTTGTAAAGCCCCACTTTTCGTCAAGTTCTGGAGGCATTGCGTGTTGAATGGCAGAACTCAACAGAACGCTTTGCTTCGAAACCAGAGCGAAGAAAATGAATTGAATATTTTCAATATTTCATTTCTTCGAGTGTCAATGGAACCTACAACCTGTCGCGGTTAGAGTCACACTCTTGTGCCCCTGCGCCACCACTGACCTCACATATATAAACATAGTATAATATCATTTAAATACATTTGCTCCTTAAACGAGTTGCATTATGCATTACAGTTGCAACGTCCATTAAGTTCAGTGGTTCCCTCGTTGGCAACCCGCGATGGCGGCGGTGGCTGTGACCGCAGCAATGCGTTACGCTTACACTATAGTTGCGACTGCAAACTGTGAAGAGTTTCTTAATTCTGTTTCAACTTTCAGCCCTTTTGTATTTGAAACGCCATTTTTAAGATAAAAAAATAATATTTCATATTGTAATCGAGGTACAGTGAGTTAATTATTTTCATTAAATTCGGCGTTGTTTTTAATTCGACCGGTTTAGCGTATTCTCCATCTTGTAAGATAGACGGAAAAAAACCTAGTGATAAATCACTTTTCATAAATTTTAGAGCAGAATATCTATATTATAAATATAACTTTGAACCAAATTAAATTTGAATCTTCATTAAGCTCGGAACGACTAATAAATGAACATATTATAAAACTTACTGTATTTCGATAAACTTATGTATAGTTTAATGGTACTAGACTAGAGCATCAATGTGGGTTATAGAGTATACTGTATAACTTATACACGTATTGCAATACAAGATTGACTGGTCGGCAGTAGGCTCATGGGTGTGGCATGGTATTTACTCAGCTATAATTAGGTCTGAAGAAAGCTGTTATGTAATTTAAAACTTATTATCCAAATCTCAGTTAACCAGATGGTTAAATAAATGTGTCGGTTCAAATGTTAATGATTGTTTATGGTGTTAGAGGAATTGCTGCATTAAATTATGGCACTAGAGGTAACAATCTCTAGGTTATCTCTGCCTGCCTATCTCTCTCTCATATATAGCAAAATATATAAATAAAATAATTCTGACCACAATTGCAACGTATAGATTAAAACGGCGTCGAATTGCTCTACTCAATACTCAGTAATATCTCAAACAAATTGGGAGGAAAGTGGAGAACGAAGTGACTTTACACTACGTTTCCTATTTCCAACATACCATTATTACCGCTGTTATATTTAATCATTGGTATAACATGATATTCACAAAACTAAACTGTAATTAGATCTGAAGAAAGTTATTACATTTAAAATTTGACGCGACGACTTTTGACGTTTTATTTATAGCAGTAGCCATATTAAAATTACGCAACAGCCTTTAGAAATTGTTTTTTAGCTTCAAAAGGAGACACTCGTTACGTAAACACACGGATGATAAGTTGTTTAATGTCGACTTGACTTGCATATCTTGACTTTTCCTCGGTAATAAAAATTAAGCTTCTTGTAATTTTTAACTGGTTTTATATTGTATTTTGTAGCATGCGTAATAAAGTATTCGTGTCGATATTTTTGTAGGTTACAACTTACTACTGAGTAATTCTGCCCATTTATGGTTTAAAGTTTAAGTTCATTGTGCTTGTTGTACAAATGTTTTTTTATTGTTTTTGACGCCACTGAGGCATTTGTGAGCGTGAACGCTGTAGTCCTAGGTTTATTTAGTTCTATGGTAGCCGTAATTTAAAGGAAAATCTGTCGTTGCCATCATTCCACGTAGTATTTAAAAAGGACATATGGTAAATAGTTCTTCCTACTTATCCCATTAAACAAGGCAAGACATGGAGATAAACAAAACGAATACTTTTCATAAGATTAATTAAAAATACATTTCTAATAAACATGATGTAAAAATAATTACATACAACAGCGCGCTTATCGGTGAGCGATCTTATTACATTGTTTGCATTTGTTAACCTACAAATGTGAAGAAAATGATTTAGAAGAAATATATTTATTTTATTAATCTGTTTTAGTTTTGCTCAGCTGTGATATTTTATATTAAAATTAAAAACATATAGGTATATTTGAAGAAATACTAGCTGCTATAGACATAGTCCATCTATGCTACGGTAATGAATGATGAATTTATATGAATAATGCATTTATTATATATTATTTTATATACTTCTGAGTAAGGCACTCGACTTTCTTGTGAAATTAGGCTATTATTAATATTACGTCAATTTACCGCTACACCGCTCAATCACAAACTTAAAATTGTGTCATATTTTATTAAATTTCTAAGTCAGTTATTTGTAACACCCAAATTAAATTGTATAATAATAATTATAATTTTGAAATGGTTACTTTTAATTACTTTTAAAATTGCTAATTTATGTAACAGACACTTCACTGTACCTAAACAAGACGATTGCGATTGGTATGTCGAACTACGGATGTAGAAAGCCTATAAGTTATGAGATAAATATTTAGAACACTATTTTAGGTGATAATCAGGTAAATACAACATTAATATCAATAACACTTGTGTTTTAAGATACACTAATACATGAAACGACGATTATGGGTTCGATTCCCACTTGGAGAATAAGATATTTAGTACTTTAATTTTTCGATTGCGTTTTTCGCAATATCTCGAGAATTCGGTATAAACTAAACAACGGAAGCGTTTTAATGGGAACGGTAATCCCGTTACGTTAACATTAGGTTCCCAGTTTCCATCTGCCTACCCTGCAATGTGCATAAAGCTACAAAAACATTTGTTTTATTTATAAATTTCCATATTATTCCATAAATCAATTATAATTATTAGGTAAAGTACCTATGCAATAACAAATCAAATTAGACATTATCAACAAGAGCCGTGTAATAAATAGCTTAGAAAAATATCAAGGCTCAACTTTGATTAATTTTAATTCAATCAAATATCAGCAATATAAATAAAAACTTTACGAAATACAATAAAAACATATAAAAATAGATTGTAAAAACTATAAAAGTTAGTTTTTAAATGCGTTTTTTTAATGAAAATAAGCAAATTGGATTCAGTATATTGCTTAAAAGTAATCACTCACCGACCTCGAGTTTCATTACTTGACAATGAAACGCAACGTTGTGATGAGAAAAGTGTTTAAAACAGACAAACTGATAACCGTGTAATAAGGTAATTTAAGTCATCTATATAATTATTTTGATAGCTTTAAATAAATAAAACAAGAGTTAACTATAAGTATTTAGAAAATATATTATTATACGTTTATTATCTTTAAAATCCCGTATAAGATCAAGAGAAATTGTTTATATATCTACAGGATAAAAAAAAAACAATGTAGCTATAAGAAGTTCAAATATAATAATTAGACCGGAATATGTACGAAAATTTGAACGTTGTACTTTTGCACGTTGACGTTTTAAAATTTTATACGTTTATAAAATGATTCTGGAAACAATCTCTTATGGAAATAATAAAATAATTAATGTCACGTAAATCATTTAAATATAATTTTGCATAATACCACACATTATTTTAACAATAATAAGGAAATCCTTTTACTACGATTTACTCTTAAACAGGTAAATGTGACAATGAATCACTCGACCTTTACAGTTTTTTTTTAATTTAATGATAAATAATTAATGTCTAGATATTTTTAGAATAAAATTTGCATAGGTAATAAAATAATATTTTTAACACGTTTAAGTAATTAGTTTCATATGGAATTAAAAACTAAATTATTCTTTTTATTAATTTCGGTTGTAAAGAGAATTCTTAGTAATACTAAA
>FASU01007273.1:0-19737 GCA_001486225.1 Heliconius pardalinus sergestus | reverse complement strand
CAGATATTAATAGCAGATATTTTATATATTATATTGGAAGACCGGGGTCTCCTTATACAGGCATTACTTGCTTAAAAGGAGATCTCTGTAACGATTATTTTTGTGTAAAATTTCTTGAACAAATAAAGTATTTTTGTTTTTATTTTATTTATTTTTATTTTTATTATGACTCCATGTTTTATTAATGCTTTTAAATTATGTCCAAAGTGAAAGGAAATTGTAATCTTCAGAACTAAATATAATTTTTTGCTTAGATTCCAAAGTCAACGGGTATATCATAAAGCGATGTAACCATCGACATGTCTCATCCGGTATAGAATATGGCATTTTATTAAATTTCCACTTATTTGGCAGCGAATGTTGCAGCCGCGCGGCACGCGACTATACGACGACTGCACGCTACAGTCGCGATACTCTGCCGATTTATAACAGCTTTCTTTTGATTTACCACCCCTAACCACCATAACCTGTACGTCAACTGTATCCCGAATATTTTGCCAAATTTACTTGTCTACTCGTTTTAACTGTATGCTTTTCATTATTTCCAGACACGACAGCGCCTTACGTGCTATATAAAGATGGAGTGGAGCGCGCTCCGCCTGGCACGCAATGGGGTGGCGCAGTGTTGGACGGAGGCTACCAAGCCATGCAGCACCAGAGCCCTGGCGGACCCTCCCCACAGCCGGAGCCCCAGCTCGCCTCCCCCGCCCCGTCCCCGTACCCGCCTGCCCCGCCCCCTCCCGACCAGTCCGCAGACGAGGCCGCCCAACAACTCGCTCAGCAACAAGCCCAACAACAGGCGCAGCAACAACAAGCACAACAACAACAAACTTCTCCCGAACACTTGCAAGTGGACCAGCAGCTCCAAAATCAAACACAACCTACATCACAAGATCATCTCGACAGAACTCCATGCTTTGTTCCGCAACCGGACTTACAACAACAATATGCAACTCCTTACTTCAAAGAAACAAGACCAGCGAGTCATATGCTAGGAACGGGTGGCTTTCCACTGCATTATTTGAAACAAAACGGTGGCGTGTTATCACTAGAAGGTCCATTGGACCAGTATGCGACACCAGACTTGCGTCACTTACCAGACATAGTGCAAGCTGAACCTCCCAAGCCTCGGAAACACAACCCGAACTCAGAACTGCGCCTATTTAAATGCCTAACCTGCGGCAAAGACTTCAAGCAGAAATCGACGTTACTCCAGCACGAGCGGATCCACACAGACTCGCGGCCGTACGGGTGTCCGGAGTGCGGCAAGCGGTTCCGCCAGCAGTCCCACCTGACGCAGCACCTGCGCATCCACGCGAACGAGAAACCGTACGCGTGTGTGTACTGCCCGCGCTCGTTCCGGCAGCGCGCCATCCTCAACCAGCACCTCCGCATCCATTCCGGTGAGAAGCCCTATACGTGCGGCGAGTGCGGCAAACATTTCCGCCAGAAGGCCATCCTGAACCAGCACGTCCGCACACACCAAGGCGAGCGCTATTCACAACTATATGCCCCGCCCCGGTCCCCGCGCGCGGCGCCGGCGCTGGTCATGCACAGTAACGGCGCCGCGCGCGCCTCCACCCGCCCCCCACACGTTCGGTTCGCATCCATTGGCCTTCCTATCAAACAAATTCTCGGTCCCCTCGTCGCCCACTTAGCGATGGGTGTTCGCGAGAACCGATCGCCGGACGCTCCCGTAACCGTCCTAAGTTCGATTAACCCACTCGTCGATTATTTTGCGGACGAATCGGACACGTAACTTACCAAAATGTTCAATTTTTACAGACGTATCTCCGCATCTTATCTTCAAGAACGGGACAACGCCTACACTGTGGCCGCAAGATGTTCCGTTTCCACCGGATGAGAACAAAGAAGAGGTGCAGTCTACCTTCGGTGACACCGATGGGCAGAACGGCGAGCAGCGAGGATCATGTTTTTCACCGGGCGATACCGCACAATACCCAGCGTACTTCAAAGATACGAAAGGTCTCAATCACGCCGTCTTTGGTTCAGGGCTGTCACTTCAGTACATTAAGGGAGGAAAATTACCCGACGTGCTCGGTGGTCGTGCAATGCCTTTGTACGTTCGTTGCCCTATCTGCCAAAAAGAATTCAAGCAGAAGTCAACACTTTTACAACATGGCTGCATACACATAGAGTCGCGGCCGTATCCCTGCCCGGAGTGTGGCAAACGTTTCCGCCAGCAGTCACACTTAACTCAGCACTTGCGCATTCACACAAACGAAAAGCCATACGGATGCGTATATTGCCCTCGATTTTTCCGGCAACGGACGATACTCAACCAGCATCTGCGCATCCACACGGGCGAGAAGCCGTACAAGTGCACGCAGTGCGGCAAAGACTTCCGGCAGAAGGCCATCCTCGACCAGCACACGCGCACGCACCAGGGCGACCGGCCCTTCTGCTGCCCCATGCCCAACTGCCGGCGCCGCTTCGCCACCGAGCCCGAGGTGAAGAAGCACATCGACAACCACATGAACCCGCACGCCGCCAAGACGCGCCGTGACTCCAAGACGCCGCGGCCGCTGCCGCCCGCCGCCGTGGTGAAGCCCGAGTTGTACTTCCCGCAGTGCTACGCGCCGCCTTTCCAGCAGTTTTCAGCGCCCGCGGAGTTCAAGCCCGCGGTGGGCGGCGGCGTGGCGTGCCTACCGGCGCAGTGACCCGCGCCGCCGCGGTGGCCGCCGCCCCCGCACGCGCCGCACGCCGCGCACGCGCCGCACACGCCGCACCACGACCTCTACATCACCGACCGCCTCTACAACTAGGGCCAGCGCCGGGGAGAGTGGCTATGTTTTATGAATACTATCTGAACTTCAATTGTACATAATATATTTGTCAATGGCTTGATAACTTTTAAATTTAAAAAGCGTGACAACAAGTGGTATATGAAAAACTTTTCTCAAAAGCGTTTAGTAAAAAGTTATCAAGACAAATGTTTGTGTGAAATTTTATAATCATCATCATCAATACAGTCACTCACCTCTACAAAAACAAATTCTGTAATTTGAAGCAAAACTGTCGTTACATAAATCTTACTATTAGTAAATCTTTGTCGAACGAATTTACTTTAGAGTGTATGTGTACAGTTATAAGAATAACACGTAAACACTTAGACCCATGATCCAGCTATAAAAACTTAAATTTAAATGGACAGTTTTGCAGTCAGTCAACCATTATCATATTAAAAAAGGTCGTTAAATGTTTAAGTAAAAAGGCGCGTGCGTCAATCCCGGGTGCGGATGTCCAGTATACGACTCGTTAGCTCGAGCTTTTGCAATCAAAAAGTAATTGATAATCGGATCGCTGTAAAACACGCTTCGATCTGTAAATAACTATATACTCTATTGAAGGTCTGTCGCGGAGAGGAGAGTGTCCACCATACATAGTGTTACCGTTCAAAAAAGCGAGTATAGATAGCATTTTTGCCCCGTAATATTAAGTTACCACGTAAGAGTTAGGTTTCTCGGTGATTCTGTCGGTGCGCTCGTCGATAGCTAAGCGGCTCCGGGCAGGAGTAGGTTAAAACTCTTCGTTGAAATATAAAGAAATAAGATTTGCTCTTTTACCACATTACAACTGTATTTCGCGATGAATGATTTCGGTACGTCGTTGTGCCTATTTATAATAAATATATACAATATTTTTTAGATATTATGTTAACTTTATTTAGGAATGTTAGGATATAAATCTGGCAGATTTAGGATGAGGAAAATCATAAACAATGCTCAAAATTCTTTTAAGTTTAATTATAGTTGTTGTCGCGTGAAAATTAGGCCAAAAATTAAATTTTCTTGCCGAAAAATATAAAAATTACGATTCAAAGGAGAAGCAAGAATGCAGACCAAAAACATAGGTTACCTTTTGCCATCCATACATATTTTGTTTATTAGTATCTAAAGTAGACGACGTTATATACATACGTGTCGTACATTGCAGGTGCCAAATAACGTAATTTTGAATTTGCTCTATCAGCTTATGTCAATAGGCCTAGTTTAGGTTGTTACCAGTTTTTTCAACGATATGACATTTGAGATGCATTTACGTGGACGTGAAGGAGGAAAGGGTCAGACTGAGAAAGGACTGTGATAGCTAGATAAGTTAGGCGTCTATTTCGCTCACTTAGCATATATAAAATTTCGTGTATCGTGACGAAATGTGATTGTGAATCCTTTTGGAGTCGAGTGAATGTTTTGAATTTGAAATTATTGTTTACTTTCGTTTTAAATTTTGTTTTAAATGTCGACTCAATTCGCCAAACTTTGTTAACGTTTATGTTCCTAATGTAATTGAAATTATGCATTTGTTTAGGGCGGGCCGTGCGCGCGCGCAGGTCGCGCTTCTCGACTGATTCGATAAAGTTATCGCAAGAGTGAGATTAGCGAATTTTACCAGTTTAGGTAACGTGTGTGATGTCGCAAAGTGCTTTTTGAAGTAGAAGTCGGAGAGAGGGTATGCCAGAGAAGTGTTTTACTTAATTTTAGCTTAGTCTATCGTCTTTCGAATTACCAAGCAATTCGACCATTCATCGCGAAATAAACTTAAGATTTAGGAAGAATAAAGATATATATGAATTTGTGTGTCCGGCGGAGTGTTCTGGCACCGAACGAAGCCTCGGTCATGTCGTCCACAATAGATACAGGTAGACTAGAACTCCACATTTATTTCATTACATATGACAGTATAATATAAGTTTTCAACAAATGGATATATGAAATATATCAAGTTTGTTATCACAATAGCCGTTGTTAAAGCGCTCTTACGAGTCACAGTGACTATAAACTGAACGCAGTGACAGAACACTCCGGCGGAGTTTTTAACGTTTTATCATCTCTGTTTGTATGTATAGACGACTTATATAGCTTATTTTATGATATTATTGTGATGGTTTCGTTTTCCTACCGCATAAGGAATGTTACGTATTAACTAGTAGTGTAATAGAGTGCAAGTGGAGTCTTGGAGTCACAACACTTGGATGCAATTCTTATGGTTTGTCGCTCGTCCGAGTGACCTATGCAATATTATTTTAAGTGGATTCTGTGAAATTACGACAAATTATCGCTCATTGGACAGTTATGAAAAATTTTATGCTCTACAGTTTTGAGTGCCAACTTTAAAATAGCAAACTCAACACACTAATAATTACATGTGAGATTAATTAACGTCGATATTTAACGTTTGAGCTCAAAACTGAAGGGTAAATCCGTCACTTTTATGTTTCTGATTAATTTTCCTATCAAACTTTTGGAGGTTTACAATGAAAAAAATAAAACACCATTTCGAAGAAAATTTGATACAGTTATCTTCCGTGACTAGAATTTTCCACAGTATATTAATATGTGATCCTCCTAAGGGTCCGTGTACCGCTCCCGAGGTTTTACAATACAATAGACTAGGATCCGTTTTCGAAGGGAAATTTTCTTGTCTGACTGCGCTCACCCAGTGACCGACGGAGACTGAACCAATATAATGAAATACACTATTTACTAATCTATGAACGGAGAGGAGGAGAGCGGAGAGCTTCAACGGTCACTACCGCCAATTAAGGGCGCGGTCGGACGAAACAAATTGAACCTTTATAATATATTTTAATTATACCTACCACAATACAGCAGCCTTAACAATAATAGCTATAAGTATTTTTATACAGTTAATATTTTTGTTATGACCGACCGACGGGAGCGGCGCTCGGGGCCGTAGCAAGTTTGAATACAAACATACAATACAGTGCCATAGCCGTCAAATAACCTCAAATTTATACTTATTAGATTTTTATACCGATACAAATGGATTTAATTTTTAAATATAAACAAAAGTGATTAAGTATACAGAGATTAAAGATGATATTTTATACATTTATTACAAACAATATTATTAAATGTGGAATAGACTTAAATTATAGTGTATGCGACCGAAGCGGAGTCACGAGAGCAGGCTATGGTGGGAGTGGTGGGAGATTGACGACCACTTATTATTGCTATCAATTTTCCACGACTACCCTACTTGTGTCTCAGAGCTCAGTGGAGGCATCGGTCTATGTATCTAGCGACGTTCATTTTCCAGCGTGGTTATTGTACATATTACACATATCACAACAGGCAGTGGTGCAAGCACGTTCTGGTTGCAGTCAACCTTTTAGGCCAGAATAAGTAATTATATGAATACCCCCAATAGGTTCTGTTGTTCTCGTATTGCTCACTGTTTCGTTACGTTTTGCTCAATTACTCGTGTATACCTAATTGTGTAAACCTACCGTTATACGTTTTAGTTTAAATCATTTACTTACTCGTATATATCATTTAATGGTTTTTTTTGTATAAACTTCTAATAGAGAGCACGGTTTTGCTTTTCTTATAATACCTATATTAATACTTGTTAAGAGCTTCAATTATTATTGTCAGTGACAGTCTTATTCTGCAGTTAGATCCGAATGTACCGACGTACACACATTGGTGTAGGTATATATTATATCACACATTATACTTGCCGTCCGATTTTTTGTCGAGATCGTTCGTTTGCTCGATCGTTCTTCATTTTCTTTAAAATTAGCTCATCCTGCATGACGCTGCAGCCGTTTCCACTGACATTTATGTAGTTAGGTTCGTACCATGTTCCTAGCCTGAATACGTAATATTTATTTTTATCAACATTCGCCGTTCGAAAGGCGTTCGAAATGAATTATTACGTTTCTATTATATTGTATTTTTCCTCCGCTGCAATGTTTCTTTTATAGAATGGAATCAAATTCCGTTTAGCATTTACGATACCTGCTTACAAATGTATTTTACTTTCGGAAATAAAAAACTTAGGGTTTTTTTTAATATGTAGTCGAGTGACACCCGCTTGTGTAATTATGTTTAAGTTGTTACAAATAAAAGGAGAGAATAAGATTGCATTGTAAAAATATACTTTGCATAAATACTTATTATATAAACAAGAACGTCAATTGTATCAAATACAATGTAAAAGTAAACTTAACCAGTGCTAAGCTTAAATAATTTAGTTAAGATAGAAACGCATTTGTAGCGAAATATTTTTGTCAAACTAGTTGGCTACCATCTAAACGGAACGGCGCCTAGTTTCGGAGAAATTAGGGCGCGCGCAAAATTATAAAAGAAAAATTCTCACATTTGTCTGGAATAATATAAAATATTTGGCTGATAATTGTTTTATGGCATGTGGTAGTCGGCTAGTTCAAATTAATTCAAAATAATAAGCATTTATTAGTGATCTCAGGCGTTAAAAATCTTTTACATATTATAAGACATTTTGGCATTTAAAATTAAGAATGTGTTTCTGAACAGTTGGTAGCTTTTATTTTGTAATGTACTATTTTATGTAATACGGCCATTTACGATAGGTCCGGTACATGAAGGTACTCCGCACTGACAGCCAGACAGGTTGATCGATCAGTTGATCGACGTTATAACCAATCAATTATATATTTCATATATATTTATATTTATTATTTACACGTCGACGCCTCCGAGCAATGAGCCCGTAAATGCCTTTTGAAAAAACCAAAAGTAAGTATTCAACTACCTACTGAAATACCTACTGAACGTAAAAACATGCATACAAAAACAAAAAAACCTTTGTGTAATTAAGCATTCTTTTGATTTGGGTAATATAGACTTATTGCTTGGTGACGTCACTTTATTTACACATAATTATACATACAAATTCAAATCACAACCATTATAACAAGATATATAATACATAAAGTTTATTTACTTTTACCATAATTCATACATAAGAATATTCTATTTTGTGATTTTTAGTTTTCAACATGGCGGTACTATTGAATCACAACACATCAAACACGTATAATAAATGTAATTTTAAATTATTCATTATATATTATATACATAATATTACCGAAACAACCACGCGTGGTGTAAACGGAAAGTTTTATGTTGATAGTTGGCTACGAATTATTTAAACGTCTTCCATTTTATAGTAGTTTTTATGTACAGCGTTATGATCTGTTTCGCTTTGAGTTGTTCGCCCTCCGCTCTCCGCTCTCCGGTCTCCGTCCGGCAGCGCAGGTGGAGGGAAGAAGAGGCATTGTGCAATATGTGTACTATTATTTCCAAGTTATATTGTGTATTATTTGGGTACTCGAATAATTGGTAGCCAACAAGGATGGCCATGAGGCACCAGGCATCAGGCATCAGGGATAGGTTAGAAGGTGCAAGCGCATCAGTACACTGCCACACTCGCCAACCGCTGTCACATATATTATTAAAAAAATAATTAATTTTTATCACAATAGAAAGTTGTTGAAACAGTTCCACGATAAAATAAGAGTTGTTGAATTTTTTATAAAAGATGAAACATATTAGATATATGATCTTGTAGTCTGGATTGAGTTTTTTTACAGATTTTATTAGATCCGCCCGACGGCCGCGTCGCCCATTTTGCTTATTTTTGCTACAATACTTATTTACTACAGAACGTTTACTTATACCGAATAGTACAATAGATATACACATTTACAAACTATACAATACATTTTATACAATAAAGCCGTGATATATGAAAGATTTTTTTTATAAAAAGCGTAATGGGCGGCGCGAGCTTCGGCGATATATGGTTTCCGAGACATGGGTGCTGTTATATTATTGTACATATTTATTGTAATATACGACAATAGACTGGTAATTTTACAATGTTGTTAGGTTTCTACAGATGTATCCGCGGGGCTGGCGGGGGCTGGCCGGGGCCGGCGGGGGCTGGCGGGGCGCCACAGAGCCTCATTGTCTTCCATTCGTAGTTTATTATATACAACTCTATATTATACATGTTCAGTTCCGATAGCCCGTATATAGATCAGTCAGTAGTGTCAGTACATAGTGCCGTTTCAGTTCGACGTCGCTGTGGCCGGAGCCCCACCCCCCTTCCCCCCCTCGCCAGCCCGTCCACATGTTACAATAGAGTATATTTTCTTACAAGCGAACACCGAAATAGACTATATGAAATTGATTTGAGACAATCCCAGAATACAAGATCGAACTTTTTACACACAACAGTTCAAAACAGATTAAGAGTATTTTTGTTTGTCCATAGATTGTGTTTTTTAAACAGTTGGTTGCGATATGGTCACAAAGATCCAGGCGATAAAAATTTAAACGTCGGCATATTTTAAAAAGTTAAAAAATAAAATTGTAAATATTTTTCTAGTTCTTCCAAAACGATATCAGTATTAAATACAAAATTCAACTTTGGTTAGATCAAAAATGTATGTGTGATCTATAGGGAATTTTGCATTAGACCTTCTCGGTGTAATTTTTATAATAGTTATATTTTTTAATTATATTATTATTATTATTTTTCATTTAGATATATGTTTTTAATTGAATTGTAACGATCTTGCCTAGATTTGCATTTATGTTAGTTACGTATTATGCGTTTGAAGTTGATACCATCGTATTTATGTATATTATTATTGTATTAAGGGTTTTGTTTGTTTTTTTGTCATTAATAGAAGTAAAATGTTGTAAAAAGTAAGCTCGTTGTATTTTATCAAATAAACACTTTTTAGTCCAACTGAAGCAATATAAGGCAGTTTTATTTACCTACTTCCCACTTAAAGAAATATATATTTTTTAATTAATATCTTACTCTATTATAATTAAGACTCTATTATAATTAAAAATAACTGAACTAAATGTCGACATACAGAAAAATAAGAAGCATAAAGAAGCCGATCTTCCGTTCTTATACTAAACTAACTTTACGGCTTCGCCCACTACGCGTAATGGAAATATCTAAGAATTTTACTTTTAGTTCTCTTTTTTTACAACATTATTCATTGGTACATTTCTCCAATGATAAAAAGATTTTTTCATGTAGAAATATTCCGGACATTATCATCTTCAACAAATAGTTTTATAATATTGGTATAGATAACAATATACATGATTATCTATTTACTAAAATAAGGCATTTCTGACACACTAAAAACACTAGAAGAGGTTGAGAATAAATATTAATAATAAAAATAACGTCTAAATGAAAAAAAATATACATATAAATTTTCAACAACAACCTTTATTAATTACTAAACTATTCACATTCAAAAACTATTCACCACGTTGCAAGAGTTTATTAATACTCTCTTTATTCTTATATATACAGATATCCATAAAAGTCAACGCTAGGAGCAAACACTGTCCCAACATGTCTTTTTGTAGTTCCTTCAGATTTCTATATTCATTTACGAGGTTTTCCGAAACAAATACATGACTATCAGATTTTCTAGAAGAAGCTTCTCGAAGGATTTCTTCTACTGTTTGATCTGTAGACACTCGTTCATTGCCAACTAAAGTTCCGTATAACCTAAAAAAAATATGATAATATAAATGCACAATACGTAATAATACAGAAATAAACATAATGAACACATTAAAAGAAAACTAAAAATATCACTATAATTTATAGTATAAATTATTACATTAATCGTTTATGGTGTCCACTCAGAGCAAATTATATTAAAAATATCGTCTCATTAGTAAAGTTCCTTAAAATTATTATGATCTATTAACAATAATTTAATAAAAATAATTGAAAACGACATCTAGTGGTAAATATTTCATATTTCCATTTTTTCGCTCTTGTCTCAAAGCAAAGGGCAGATAGTTCAGTTTGTATCCCGCATCTTCTTCCTCCTGGCATTAATCCCGGCTTTTGCCAAGGTCTGCCTTCCTATTCAACCTACTCCACTTTGTACGGTATTTTGCGTCCAAAAATAATATATAATAGGGTATATAGAGACCCTAGTGTTAAGATACTCCGTTCATTTCTCTCAACCAAATTTTGCATGTGGAGTGACAGAACTCATAGAAACATAATACAAATAGCAAATAGAGAGAGGTTGGAATATATTATTCCAAAAATGGATATTTTTCTGAGTGAAAATAAAGATAGATAGATAAAGATCGTTATAAGTATGGTAAGGTATGTCTAGGCTGCCCAGTGTTACGACATCGCTCTTTATCTTTCTTTACTTTCCGCCTAAAATTGAGACATAATAAGTTGAGTAGCGGAACTCAACTCAGAGCTTCGTCCTTCCTTTAGTTAAAATTGTTCATCGAACTCAAAACCTGTCGAAATATTATATGTATGAAGAAACAAAACAAAGAAGTTTACCTAAAAGGCAAGGTCGGACGTAGGAAATACACTCTCTGCTTAAGTTTATCACTTTGGGTGGAATCTTCATTAGAACTGCAATAATAAAAATAAAAACCAATAAATAGAACTTTAAAAAATGTAAAATTTTTTTTTAAAACAATATTCTTTTGGCCGAACAAGAGTTAGCAACAAGTACCCGATATAACTCTGATCGCTATTACAGAGGGATATATTAAGACATAACATTATCTAATGTAGACTCCTCTTAATTGATAAATGGCCATTCAATACAAAAATATTTTTTTAATTAATCACTAGTAGTTCCTGAGATTTCAAGCCAACAAACTCTTCAGCTAAATAGTAATTTAATAAAATAAAAATATAGATTATAAAATTACCATTATGAAAAAAAAGATTTATTCATATTAAATTGTATTGTCTCACCCCACATCTCCTAAGCTATAATTCTTAGCATTCAACAAAGCTACAATCATGGCGACAAGTTGTGCTTTCTGCAGATTAATTCCTAACACTTTGGGATTGTTGGGATCGCTGCCCGTCGCTCTTAGGGTGGTCGCCTCAGCCTTCATTACATATAGATCAGCGTATGGCATTTTTTTAGTTACAGCCCATGCCTAGAAAGATGTTAAACTTATTTAAATTTGAAAATATTGATTAAAGGCACAAGCGTGCAACTGTAAACGCTACAGACTGTGGGTTTGATTCCCACTCGAGGAAATGAAGTCTTTAATATGGGCGTTGAGTTTCACCACTGAACACGGAATGCCTCCAGATTACGACGAAAAGTGAGAAAGGCACACAGCATGAAGCAATTTTTTTCCAATAGGCTATAGCTTCACGCTGTATCTCTCAAATATTTCCCCGAGTGGGAATCAAACTCATAAACGCACGTTTACAATCAAACACCGTGTCGCTGTATGTATGTCAATGTAAATTAAAATTTTTACATGTAAAAAATCCAGATTCATAGTTTATTAAAGTGGTCTAAAATGAAATAATTTAATTATATATTTTCGATATATAAATATTTTATCGCTTCCAGGCACTAAAATTTTTCAAATTAGAATCGTTTTACATAGATCCTTTCACTAACTATATGTAAGAAAGTATATTAAAAACAACAATAACCCGGCGTTAAGTTCTGCCATTCAACAAGCAATGCCCTGAAATATTCGCCGGAAAGTGGGGAACAGAGTGTCTTAACACTAGGCTCCCTCTGCCAACCCTGCTGAATGTGAGATACAGTGTGAAGCTGATTCGGTTTTAATTTATATTTTAAAAACAACATTAATAATACAATTTTCTGTAAGCAGTCTTAGAAGTTTATTTACATTATGTTACTCTTTGGATAAAATGGACCCAGTATATTCTCCGAATCTGCTGACTGTGGAATACATAAAAAAAAACTAAATAACACAAGGTCAAAAGGAATGTTTACATAACATTTAAGAAAGAGATAAAGTTATAATTAAGCTCACCATGTTTAAAATATCAGTCATTTGCATCTTTTTGCCATCTGGATAATCAACTCCATGGTATTGCCATTCATCCACTACATAATCTTGTTTTCGTATAAGCGACCAACAAATTGAATTCACTGTTACATATACTGCCAATATTGTTTTGCATGACTGAAAAAGTTAATTTGAGTTTTTTGATTCTGTATCATCTATATATATAAAAGGATATGTTCTCACTGACTGAGGTAAGATGCCTGCACAGCCATGACCACTGTGCGTAGAAACTAAAAATTTGGACATTTGTTTATTTTCGTAATAAAAATAGGTAGGTAGTAGGTAAAAAAATATATAATTATAAAAGCTAAAGTGCATAAAACTAATAATATTTTTTTTATGTTTAGATGTATTTTTGTTCAATTATGTGTAGTATGCACATTAATTAACACATAACATTTAAATAGAAGCATTTTCCTAATAAAATGTAAAATTTATACCTGTCTGTCATTTTCACTCAATGTAGGATGTAATATTTGTCCTTTAATTTTTTTACTAAAACTTTCATTTTCTTGTGGTCCATTTAAAAGACTTTTAAATAATTTAGTGGTTGTTTTTTCTGTAAAGCCATCAATAGTTTCTATTTCATTTAATGCCTTTATTTCACCATATTTTCCCAGGAAATTAGTTAACTTCTTAACTCTTACTTTAGTTATGTCATACCTACAATTTATTTAAAATGCACAATAATATAAAATATTCATAAACATGAATGAATGAGGTTGTCATGATGCAGAAGCATAAGTTTGCAACTATAGACACAATGATTGTGGATTTAATAACAATGCTTATTTCATTATTCCGAGTGGGAACTCAGAGTAACCATGCTATATACAGGACACAGCGTGAAGCTAAAAAAATAAACATTCAAATGGTATAAGCTTAAGAAATAAACTAAAATAATTTTTAGTTACTTAATTAAAAATATACAAATTAATAATGAACAAAAATGTATACCAACCTAGGTAATGATGAAATATCATCATTTAAAATACGTAAAATCTTCTCTTTTTCTGAGTCTGTATACTTACTTTCTAAAGAACTAGCATAATTTCTTCGTATGGAAGAAAATATACGAGGCCGGGGACACTACAAAGGAACTTAGGTTAATTTTGTGAACATCCAATAAACAAAATTTGGAGTTACTATTTTAAATACTCTACCATGAACATTTTATAACGTGATAAAGGTGTAATCATCTTTATTTTTTTAATATATCAATATTATGTTATATAAAATAAAAAGTAAATAAGTGCATTTTACTTTGTTTACATTCGTTTGCTGTGTCAATGTCAACTGTCAACAAGGCTGTCAAGCTTATTGCATGTCTTCTGTAGTGTTACCACTTCTATTGACAATTATATTTTATCCTATGTAAAAATGAGAAAATGTTATTTATTAAAGAATTATAATCACGACGTTTTATAAGTTTATTAACGTTACGTAACGAAATGTTAGCTTACTAACAATTTTCACAATATAACTTTTACCACTTTTCACCCTTCTAGGGCAGCTTTTATAGCATACCCTGTCTAGGAATTTAAAAAAATCTATTTTATTAAAAATAATTTGGTAAGCTATTAAAACATTTACAAAATGAATGCTTGCTTGCTTAATGTACTTTATATTATAGCCTGATAGTTTAAGTTTCGATTGCAATAAGAATCACAACAATACGTTCATACTATACATTAATTGAAAAATTGTGACTTTATTACATTGTTAATATTATTTTCCTTATTACTTTAAACTATTGTTATTCATCATTGGAATATTAATAATAAGAATAGTTTATACATGGCCATTGCTGAAGTTACTAATGTCAGGTCATAAGTTATAGAGCTGGAGCCAGATCAAGCCAGATCTTCGTTGTTATAATATCGGAGAGTTTCTCTGCACATACATACATCCAACCATGATCTTGCCTAGGCCTTAGTCCGTCCCTGCATAAAGGTTGGCTTTGGTTCTGGAGCATGAGGAAAATGTTAAATTCTTTAAAAAATATAATAATTTCTTACAACGTCGAAGTGAAGAAGAGAGAAGAGAGAGAAAGCGAGAGAAGTCGAAGTTAAAGAACTAAACTAAACTGAGTATACATTCTTTGCATATACAGCTCGTGGAAATGCAAATTGCGATTAAGGTAGATTTTTTTGTTATAGAATTTTACGAATATATAAAACAAGACACAAAAACATCAAATTAATATTAAATATCTCACTAAGATTGATAATGTATACAGTATAATAGTGTTACAATTATTGGGTTGAGTTACTTACATTGGTTACATTGTTATGGATGGCGGTATATGAGGATAATATTTCAAAATTATCTAAATAGAATTTGAGACGAGAGAATCTTATTTAAGAATTTTTATAGAGTTTAGACAATATGAAAATATGAGTCCTCTATTTATTAAGAGAAGTACTAATTACTAGTTACAATGATTCATACATAAATACACAGATGGCGCTACAAATGAACGGTAGGTCAATATTGTCAAAAGGATAGTAATATTTTATAAAGGTAAATTGAGAAAAAAATATCTTAAAATTAAAATACATCATTTTCCTTCACAAATATAAGATAAAACAAAGAATATGTATAGTATGTTATAAAACAGACATTACCTAAGCGAAAATCTTTGTTATTAATCCAAGAACTGAACAAAAATTGACAAACCTTGTCTTAGGTGAAGGGTACAATGATTAAAAATATATAATTTTGGCCAGTAATAAGAAAAAAGTAGTATTTACATAGAACCTAGAGAAACAATTGAAAGCGCTTACGTCAATTAATAACCTAACCTATAAGTAATCATAATCTAATGGATATGACATATTAAGGTCATAGATATCTAGTATTGTTTGAGAAAGAAGATATCTAGAATTCGAAAGAAGGATTTATAAATAATTAATGCTGTTTATAAAGAGGGAGACAGTGATATTTTTGGTCTCTTCCGACTCGTGAGGCGGGCGACAACAAAATGGCGGCGTGCGGTTCCGCTCGGTACTGGCGCACGGCGAAGCATTCGATTACCCTGTCTCTCCTGAGGTACTTCGAGCGCGGCTTCGGGCGGAATCTGGCGAATTTAACACACTAGGAGAAATACAAACTTCTCAACTCCTCTGCAGGACATTGGTAAGTATCGTAACTAATGACTTTTGTTTTTTTCAGGTCTTGGTCTTTCGTTTGTATTCTACAAATTTTTTATATGTATATTTCCCATTTAGTAAAGTTTTAGCAAAACTTCGAACTCTTTTCAATTTTCGCATCAAAAATATTTTTATACATAACGATAATGTATTTCTCCTACTTAAAATTTTAATGTCTGCCCATTTATATTATACTAAAGAAACACTTCTCTTCTCCTTTCATTGGAACTTCCGACAAATCCTTACGAATCGTGACAGCATTTTAAGACTAACCATTTAAGTCATATTTCCCATGATCAGGTTATTGACCTGAATAGTCATGTTGCTAATAATACTTTTGTTTTGTCTATATCCTTTTAATAAGAAAATTTCAACTCTACATTGAATATATTGGATAAATAAATACAAAATGACAGGTTGTCAAGAACATTACGTACCTATATAACCAACAACGATCGCCGTGCCTACATATATCTGCCTCTCGAGAGCTAAGAACGGCAACGTCGCATTTTGTTTCCAACCTGGCGAATGCGGCGTTGCCGGCGTGACGTGCTGCGCTAGCCACACACTTTTATTGTGCTGTGATAATGATGCTTAGCTCACACAGAATGTGTATGAATAAAATAGAATGACAAACAAATATCAAATAATACTCATTGATATTAGTGTTTATGGCAGTTCATCTTCTATTTGAAGTTCATTGAAATTAGATGACCTTTTCCTTTGAGAGCATAAAGTAGATACTCTTTCTCTTCTTTCAACTCTAATACTCATAGTATCGAATCTGCTGCAACTAAATTTTTTTACATATTTACTTTGTTACGTAATAAGCAGTAATTAGGCTTCTCTTTACACTTTTTATAGTATTGCAGATAAAATATTTGTTATCTAGACGAGATTATTATATTAATTATTAACATACTTAATTTTAGCCCAAAGTAAAAAAAGTTCCACAAAATATTTAACCTTCATAACATCGTCCGCCATTTTGATTTCATATCGTACTTCATGCTGTACGTCCGACGGAAATTCTTTCTTCGTTTCGTATATTTATAAATATTTAAATCAGTCAATGTGATATAAAACTATTATTGTAAGGAAAATTACTTTATATTTCACATAAAGTCATAACTACTTCTAAATTATTCATGATGACATTTTTTAACCTTTCGTAGTTTTTATTTTTTTTATCATCTACTTTAAAAAGTACAGTCAATGACTAAGAGCGTTTCGTATTCTTTATATTATTGCATGTACATCCATTTTATACACCTGTTTCTTATTCATTGCGTAAAATAAAGGAAGCTCTTACAAAACTGTTGAGTAAAAGCAGCAATGGATTTCATAGATAAAGTTTTGTACGCTTCTAGTGACGGAGTGTACTGTATGAATGTAAAAGTTTAGTTTAATTATTTAATATGGTTGTATGATTAAGAGTTATTTTGTAATAACTAAGACATTACCTTTTTAGTTATCGATTTAATGATGATAATACAAATCAACGATCAAGGATTTCTTGTTTATTTTAAAAATAGTTGTCTGCATAGTTTTGGGGTTACCGTCTTCAAACTAAATTCATAACGTTTCTTATAATATAAAATTACTAAATATGAATTATACTTTAATCGTTTGAGTACAAAGGGTATTAGTGCCATCATCAGAATAATAAGTTAGTAATTTGGATAAAGTTGATTGTTTTATTTTACTTTCTATCAGAATGTCTTGATTTTGAACAGAAGTAGAATCTGAGTTTACAATAATATCAGTCTGCTACCAGATAAATATCTATTTTAGTGATGACGTTTGGGTCTGACCTGACCAGGCGTGTATCGGCAGTTTTCGGCCTTGTTCGGGCAGTTTCGCATCGAGTCTAGCATGATGCAGCCCACTCAACGTTGCCCCGTGCTGTACGAAACGGCAACGCCGCGTGATCTCAATAATGAAATACGCTTATTTTACCATGTTTTTATTATTTCGTTATTTTGTACAAATTCTTTACTAAGAATAAGAATAATGTTGTTTAATCTTCTAGAATAATTAAAAATCTAAAGATATTTCTTATAATGTTCTTCATTCTCAACAGTACATTTGATACCGCATCATGTATATTAATTTATATGGTAGAGATGGCACATCAAATAGTAGAATAATAAGAGAGTGAGTTCTCGTTAACTGCGTCGACTCATATGTAGATATTTACGCCCGTCGTACAGAGTAGTGTAGTAAAGCTCTAAATAAATAAATTCTGATAAGGCTACAATTTCACCCGTCTCTCTCTGTCGCATGCGCTACTTTAGCGGGCGTGCTGCTCTCGCCTGAGCACAAATATTCCTGTATGGCGAAACCGTTGTCTCTGTACTACATTTTCTCTGTATAATGTAGTTCGTATTCTCGCTACGCGCGGCGACACTTGCGCGGCGGCCATTTTCTTCTCTCTCCTTCTGCCCGTCAGTACGGTTTGAATCGCGTTACGGAACGTTTGTACATCGCGATTATCGTATCTTCTCATTCTTTCTTCTTCGTTCTCGAGTGACACATATTGACGAATTTGTTGGATTTCCGGTAAATTTATGATATATATTTAATATTCGGTTTGTAGTATACTCTTTTAAAGGAGTTTGACAATGATTATTTCGTTTTTTTCTTGTTTTTTTTTAGTAATTTTTTTTCGAATTTGAATATTTTTAGCTTTTATTTTTTTTTATATTTTATCAATTATTGCTATTTTTAAACGATTATATGCAATAATTAATAGATAGATTTTATGATATCATATTTAAAAAATATATATATCTAAATTCTCAATATTTTTTTTACATGTTTCAGTTACATGTTTGTTACAATTTATTTCGCAGCCAAATTATTAAACCGCGAAATAAACTGTAATAACTTTATCAAAAACATTATTCTTGACTAATACTTTTGATTATTAATTCAATAAATTAAAATAGAATTATGCACATTTATCAAAAACGTCATGTTAAGAATTTGGCAACATCGGCCTTGACGTTTAGAATTAAAATTGCTTAAACTACGTATTTCCAGAAATAGTTATTAATTGTTTTTTCAGTCTTTTGTCCCTCATTCGATGCTAGACCATTCTGGTCTTCTCCACATTCACCTTATTTCTGGTATTCTATAATTCTATCTCTCTTCTATACGTTATGGCACCTATGGGTTAAGTGAGATAATGGACTTGGCAGGTTTCGCCCCCAAAGACTGACGAGAGTGCAGCTCTACGCCAACGAATGCGGAATTTATTCCCATATGTGTGGTTTTATCCGCCCGGCCGCCATCTTGTTTTACGATAACAGTTGTTATGTATCTTTGACGTTTCTGATGCATGTTTTTTTTGCGCTGTCATTTTAATTATCTTTCCAATTAATCTTTTTTTAACTTCTTTTTTGTGTAAGTATATGGATGATGAATGAAAACGTGCGAGGATTAATAAAAAATAATTAGTTTTTTTTTCATTATTTTTATGTAATTTTTGTTTTTGTTAACATGATCAGATTATTAAACTTTATTTTTAATTCTGTTATTTCGTTTAGTTTAATCATGTTGTATTATTATACAGGGGGGAAGAGTCAGCGCTCTTTTTACGGGAACAGTATATAGGGTAAAATATTTTAAAACCTCTACTGCTATTTTTTTTCATTTCACGATGTTTATCCATACATGTATTTCGTGTGACGCAGTTACGCATAGATGCCAATAACGTAAACACTTACTAGTACAAAAATACAACTAAAGTTTAAACAACTTTCAACTTTATCGCCAATACCTACGGCTCGATTTCGGAATTAGACGTGTGCGGGGATGTCCCTTTGATAGGTTTATGTGTGCGTGCGTCGTCCTTAACAAATGGCATTTTATTTTATAACTAGCGACCCTCTTGC